>LBNU01024359.1:6677-24743 GCA_014162995.1 Artemisia annua | reverse complement strand
CAAAATCACTTCTTCGTGCGAATTATGTAGTGGTCCCCACGATACTCGTGATTGCATGGAACTCCCCGAACAAGCTTTTGCGGACTACGCATCCACGCGTACCGACGGAGCGAAAGACAAGTGGTACACTTTCAAACCCGAGCCAAACCCCTATGGTGATTCATACAACCCCTCATGGAAAAATCACCCATACCAAAACCTTAGGTGGAAGTCGAACCAAAACGCACCCCAAAACAATTCTTCCAACCCACCTAATCAGTTCCAACCCAACGGTCCCTCCTCAAACCGTACCTTCAACAACAATCTTAGTACCAACAATTTTGAAGGATTGATGTCAAATTTTATGGCATCTCAAGAAGCTCGTATAGCTAAATTCACATCCGAATTTAATCAACAACAAGTAGAGATGACCAATAAGATTGACAACTTGTTGAAGGCTCTCAAAAACCAAGTGCTATCACCTCCACATAAGGACGCTAGGAACACTAATAGCGGACCCAAAGTCAAAGACCCTTCTTCATCCAAACATGTCCACTTCGTCAACGTTGTAACCATTAGACCAATTGATAGGAGTGAGAATGATAATGAATCAAAGGATGATGTTAAGGAAATAGAGGATGATAGGAAGATGGAAGAAGTAGAAGAAGAGGAAGACTTCTTCAATAAATTACCAACTAAGGAAGAACGAGCATACCATAAGGATCTATTCGATGACCCCGAGACACCATACTTCCTAGGTAATCAAATCTTCAAACTAGGCGATCCTTCTAATCTCAACATACCATGCAACATCGGACACTTGCATGTGTGGAAAGCTTACATCGACCCTAAATCGCCCATAAACATCATGACTAGAGCCAAATACAACTTGATAATGAAAAACCAACTTGGGTATAGGCTATTCCCCGATAAAGGATGGATTAGTAACTTCATGGGAAGAGTTAAGGGATTACCGGTATACGTGGGGAACTTCACCTACCTCACCGACTTTGTGATTTTAGAAGACATCCGCCCCATAGTCGACGCTAGTTTGACCCAAGTAGTTTTAGGCAAACCATTTATCGAGGTCTCTAGAATGACTTATGAACCTTCCTTAGGGATAGTTAAATTTAAGGATGAGACCGATGAAGTGAACTACCAAATGCCGTATAAGATAGAGCAATTCCAACACTTGTCCAATGTTGAGAAGGAACTCAAACAAGCGGTTTACTATAGAAATGATGAGGATAGACGTAGGGGAGTAGACTATGTCATGGAAAGGATTTTCGGTTTCTACAAAGATTGTTTGAAACTAGGGCCGGAATACAAAACCGAAAGAGAGGATAACGTAGAAACCATGACCAACGACGAAGTCACGTAACGTACGGTGACTTTGAGTCTAGCTACAAGACTCGTAAATAAAGAAAAGCGCTTCTTGGGAGGCAACCCATGCTTTGTGTGTTCTTGTGTGTTTATTTGATTTTATTTGCTTCCGTATGTAAGTTATATTTCTTGTTATTGATTCATGCTTCAAACTAAATTGTGAAAATGCTTTATTTTGTTTTTAACTTCGTCTTAACTACATATAAAGGTATTTTGCAAAAGCTAAGTGTAAGGGAAATCTAAATCGGTTTATAAAGAACGAATGAACATGAATCATAACAATGAAATTAGCATACATATTAGTACTTGTTTGAGTCAAATGCTTGTATCGAGTCATAATGAATTTTTGCAGGAATTCCAGGAAGTAAGATCTAGTTTTTCCAGAATTTTTCCCGGAAACTTAACATGAGAATTCTGTCAGAGTTTTCTGACGGCGTCAGGGTTAACACCTGACGGCGTCAGGTAAAATTTTCTGCAATTTTTGAAAGTTTTGTATTTTTCCGGAAACCTAAAAAGTTTTGTCAATTCTTTAACTTATAATCTCCAGGGATTCTGCAAAATATTCATTCCACAAGCATTATATCATATTATGTAGATTTTACCGCCGATTTTACGCGAGGTAGTCCTTTATCTTTTTCAGGTTAACAGGTTATTTTGGACAAGAAGACGTTTATTATTTTGGAAGGGAAGCTTTGAACGTTCGTCTCTCTTGGAAGAAGATCTGACCATGTTACTTCATTATCCACATCAAACGATTCAGGGGAGTATTTAATTTCATTCTTTCATCTTATTTACTTTTACGCCTTTTATTTGAACATTGGGGACAATGTTCGGTTTAAGTGTAAGGGGGGTAAATGAAAGCACCGTTGAGAATACACCTATGCTTGATGTTTTGCTTTGTTTGATAGTGAATTTGTAATAAAACCAAGAGAAATGTTTGTTAGGGCAATTTTAGCACCAATTTAAAATTTTTTACAACATCTAGAAGTGAAACCTTGATCTTAATGAGCGTCTCATGGATAGGAAATTGTATGACTAGCACAAAACCATACCACTAAAAAATTTTCCACCCCAAATATGTGAATTTCACCCCTAGAATTGGTAGGAAAAGCACCCATCTTTGGTGCTATGATGTGTGTACCGGTAGCATTTAGATTCTAGAACTTGCGTTAGGACCATCTCAAATCCACAAGTGAGACTACATTCGTGTAGTTAATATTTTCTACATGATAAGAGGCATTAGGATTAACCCACTGTTTTACACCCGTATATTTGTTATAATTACATTGACTTCATTGGTCAAGTAATTCTCCCACACCCTTTGCGTTGTATCCATTTTTGGTACACGATACCCCTAGTACACCCCTCCGAGCCTATCCTTTCGTTTCGACCTTTGAGCATCTTACTCAAAGTGAGAATTTGTTTACACCCCACTAAATGTACACCCAAATCGCCTTAGCCTACCTTGTATGCACCCACCTTTGGTGCATTATTGTGAAAACATTTGTTAAACCCTTAGTTAATTATCCGGTCAATTACATGGTTGCTAAGTTAAGTCATATCCTTGTACATATTGTTTTGGGACGATTGGGACTCATGGGTAAAGTACTAGTGTAATGAAGTAATGGGGAATAGCAACATTATTACCCCCATACGTGTTAAATACTTTAAAAGTACTCCAAGTTTTTCAATTATCTTAATTCGAGTCAATAGAATAGTAATTGTAAAGTTATGTGAAGATTCAAGTGTAAGGGGAATGCAACTCCCCTATGATGTATTATTTTGGATGGTAGGGCAAGAGTGTATGAAAAAAAAAAATCAAAAAAATCAAGAAAAATACAAAAAAAAAATGAAATAGAAAGAAGAAAAACATTCGGACTACCATCCCGTTTCCTTTTATGTTCTTTTTAGTTTTTGTTATTTCATTTTTAGACTAAGATTGAGTCGAGTCTTGACTTAAGCAACGATGTAGAGTGCATGTATTTGATCATGATAATTAACTTGCCACCACTAAAATACCCTTTATTCCTACCAAACTGTGTTATCATATCCCTACACCTTACGTTACAACCCTTTGGAAAGACCTCTTTGATAGTTTATCTTAGGTGCTTACGTCTCGTGGAGGAGTAATTGATCCTTTCCCAAGCCTATGGTAATCTATTTGCTATGACAGGTGGTGAGTGTTATTTTCCGTTTCCATTTATGAGATATAAACTTTATGACACTTGAGAGATGAGAGAATCCAAACACTATTTGTGAGGTGCTAGTGTATGATTTCCGTGCTTGTTATGATTAGGGTCGAATAACTATTTGTTGTAATTACTACTTTTATATTCATGTTAAATGACCCCTAAGTCATATTTTGATTGGAATAAAAGCTCATTTGCTTGAGGACAAGCAAATCTCAAGTGTAAGGGTATTTGATGAGACGAAAAGTGTTACGCTTTTAGGGGGTCATTTAAGCCCTAATTCGTATAAATGTGATCAAATATTGCCCTAAATCGTTCCTTTTGTCATTTTAGGTACTTTTGAGAGGAATTCTGGAAAACATGCATATTTGGACGTTTTTGGAGCATAAAAGTGAAGAAAACGACAAAGTCTCAAAAGATGGTGAAATTACAACCTGACGGCGTCAGAGTCACAAGGTGACGCCGTCAGAAAGCCTTGACAAATGGGTGGAATCCAATTTTCAAATGACGGGCCAGAAAGATTTTGGGAATTGATCGCGAAGATTCTAGCAAGCAAGCAAGAACCTCGGGTCGTAGTCCCAACGAGGGTTGAAATTGATCTCGTCACTCAAAACCGTGAGTTATGTGATGTGAATAGGTTTAAAGATGATTTGTGTTTTGTTTACACTACTAAACTTTGTTTAAAACTTAACAAAAGTAAAAACGTATTTAGAGAAACTAGGATAAATGATAAAAGAAAACATAAACTATAAAAGAAATAAAAGAAAGGAAGAAAGTTTAAACAAAATGAAAGAAAGAAAAATAAACTAAGAAAGTAAAATGTTTTGGGCTTTTTAGATTTAATTAATAAAAGAAAAGAAAGGAAAATGTTTACAAGAAAATAAACTAAGTTAAAAGACTTTTAAATAAAATTCGACAGAGTAACGTTTAGATAAGAATTAAATAAAACTTCACTCGATAAACGATGAAGTGAAAAGAAGTCTAAATCGACTTACGAAAGAAATAAGAAATGAAAAATGAGAAAACTAACCTCGACTCAAAGACTTAATGAACTAAGACCGAACTTGTAAAACTTAAAAGTGAAACTAGCAAAAGTTTAACTCAAGACCATACTCACAACTTTTAAACGAAACTAGCAAAGCAAAATAAATTAAAACTCGCTAGACTCAAAACTAAAAATGAAACTCGCTATGTATTTTTTGAAAGACCATACTCGCAATTATTGTTGTGGTTCATACTCGCAATAAAGGTCTGATAAGATCATACTCGCAAGCTTGAAACAACAACCATACTCGCAATAATTTCCCCCATACTCGCAAGTAATAAGCTCATACTCGCTAAGGATCATAGCTCATACTCGCAAGGTTGTGCCAAGTGATACTCGCACAAAAATAGCATACTCGCTAAGAATTACAACACCATACTCGCAAGGTTTCTCAACTCATACTCGCAAGGCTAGGTAAAACTGATACTCGCAAGGATTTTCAAAGACCAAACTCGCAATCCATGAAATGCAAAAAACAATACTCGCAATAAATATAAGCTGAAACTCGCAAAACACAATTGGACCCCAACTCGCAAAAGTTATATTTCGTATTTCATGTTCGCAAATTTGAAGTCAAACATGTCAAGCTAACTGTTACCTAAAACGAATTATTAGAACTTAGATTTAACGTGATATAAAATTTAAAAAGATTGAAACTAATAAAGATTAAATGTAAAACAAAAGTAAAAAGGTAAATAAGCTTAAATAAGCTAAAGTAGACGCGACTAAAAGTTACAAGCCCTAGATTTTATAAAATTAATAAGACTAAATAAAAACTTAAATCTAAGTTAAAACTAATAAAAGCTTTAATGAAAATGAGTTTTAAAAAACTAAATAAGCTAGTGAAAAACCCAAATAAGCCACGACTTATTTTGTAAGCCCTAGCTTATTTGTGTAGATCGACTTGAAGCTAAAACCATGCAAAGTTGATGAAGAAAATTATAAAAGCTTGTGTAAAGATTAAGAGAAAACTTGTAAAGATTAAGCAATAAAGATAAAAGATTAAAGACAATAAGACAATAAGTAAATTTAAGACATGAAAATTAAAAGTGCATTAAAAATAAAACTTACATGAAAATTAAGACAAGTAAATAAAATTAAGACATAAAATAAAATGAATACTAGCTTCATATGGAAGCTAAGGGGTGGTATATAAAGGATCCAAGGTGGAGTCCTTTTTACATCAAGCCCCTTCTACTTTTATCGTTCATGAAATTAACACGTAAACTTCTATTACACACTACTAAAACGTTTTAAAAATTAAACTACAGTCCTTGTAACTTGAGGTAGTGTGTTGACGTTTCTTCCAAAGGTCTTCAAAGATATAAAAGTGATCTCCTGCTCGAATTTGTGAAGCTTATTGTGATAATTAGCTTTGAATCTTCGATTAAGCATTTCTTTCATTTTCTCGAGCCTTTAAGAAATAACTTGTCATCACGGGCTTTACTTAAGCAAATTTCATCTTTGGCTAGCTTTTTGACTCTTTTCCAAATCTCGTGCTCGTTTAGGGCTTCTTGGTTGCTTTTCATGTCGTTTTTGCAATATCCTTTCCTGCACAGTCACAAACACAAAAACACGATATCTTTGGCGTTTCACGTTAGTTTTTGGTCTTTTTATCACTTAAACTAAGGTCAAAAGTATGTGTAAAATAGCACACACCAGGAATTAACACCTGACGCCTTCAGGTGTTAGAAGATGTAGGCCGTCAGGAGTTAAGTTAAAGCGTGACGGTCCAGTAGGCAACAAAGGGTGATGGCGTCAGAAGTGGATCTAGGCCATCCGAGAAACCTAATGGCGGCGAGCTGACGGCGTCAGCCCTTATAACCTGACGCCGTCAGAATGTAAAATCTATATATAGTTTTCTAATTTTCATTCATTAAGGGTGGAACTTTGTGGAGAACTTTTAGGGTAAAACCCTAAGACGAATTTTTTGTAACTTTTAGGGTTTCCAACCCTTGGAACCCTCATGCTTAATTAAAGATATGTCTTCACTTTAATTTAATCATCATGTCTATGTGTTGGTTAACTATCTATCTTGCTTGTCTTTCAATTAACATGTGTAGCTAAATTCTCTAGTGTTTGCTTAGATCTAATGAAACCTAACTATTAATTATTGGTTGATTGGTGTGTGTTGTTGTTTGTTGGGATGATTGTTCCATCAATGTTAGGCTCAAGAAAACTGGCCAACCTCCTTTATGGTAACGTGCTTGAACGTCTTGGGAAACATGTAGCCAAGGCATACTAGGCTATTAAGGTAGTATTTAACGCATGAGCCACTGTTTACAACCCCTATGGTTGTGCCGTGCATGGCATAGGGCGAGATAAGAGCTCATAGAATTGGAGAGATATGTATGCCACTCCATGAGTTATTAGGAATACACCCTTCATCCACACAAGTAACAAACATATCAATTAACCAGTAAAAGATAGTTAGGGAGTAATGAAATCTAAGTAAACACAATTTTCTCCATATTGTTTTCACAACTAAATAGGTTTAGCTATTTTATTTTATTGCAATAGTAGTTATCTTGGGTTAGTTGACTAACAACTAATTCCGCCCTTCTTCCAAAAGCGAGAATTTAATTGCTTTCATAAAAATATAAAAATACAAAAAAGAATCCACTTCCACCCTTAGACCAATAGAGTAGTTTTCTAACCTAACGAACACTATTCCCTGTGAGAGAACGATCAATCCCCCGTACTTACCAATATCCTATACTACTACGGTCAGGTACACTGCCTGGTGGGGTTGTAAGCCTCTTGAGATCCCTCGAGAGGTAAAACCTGTTGTAAGGTCACAAAACCATGCATCAGTGCTGCTTCTAGATCTAGTAGAGGTACCGTCGTGCCACTTTTGAGAGTGATCAGCATCTTCTTGAATAGCTTTTCTGGCATTGGCTGCACTCATTTGTGGTACAGCTCCCTTAGTATCCAAGATTTGTCTAGTAGGCACATCCAATCCTTGATAGAACAATATTATCTCCTGCATAGGGTTTAGATAATGTTGAGGGCATTTCAACAGTAAATCTTTGAATCGTTCCCTGGCTTGATAAAGAGTTTCATAAGGTTCTTGCTTGAAATTGTTGATAGCCTCCATCTTTTTAGCAGTTTTAGCAGGTGGATAATATCTTTTCAGGAACTTGCTCTTCAAATCTTCCCATGTTGTGATTGAACTGGCAGGTTCATTCCTTAGCCACTTGTTAGCAGTTCCTTTAAGCGAAATTGGAAAGATTCTTAGCATAAGTTGATCGTCAGAAACTCCTTATGCAACAAACAAATCTGCAATCTCGAGAACTTTTTCAACATGTTCATTAGCATCTTCATGTTCTATTCCACTGAAAGCATTCTCTCTTAGCTCCTTGAGAAACTGACCCTTCAATTCAAACTTTGATTTTTCATCAAACTTTGGTCTAGCAACTCCTGAACTGTAATCAGCACGGGTATTGTTCATGTATTCCTCCATAGTAGTGTTTTTTGTCATTGTTTCTGTTTCTTCTTACTCTTCCTCTTCAGAAAACTAATCAAGTTCGAATGAACTTGAAATTTCAAAGCTTTTTGTGTTGAAAAGCCTTCTAAGCGAATGCAAAGCTCGTTCAGGATCTTTGAAAGGTGTAATTAAGTTCTTTGTTGAACTTCTGGTCATGCACTTCCTGAAATAATCACAAAAGCATCAATAGGGTATGTCCAAGAAAGTAAAATATCAGAAAATTAATAACGAAAATGGAATACGAAAAATAAAAGTTGCTGATATCTGCAGTCGATGCGCCGTATCCAGATAATTGGATACGCTGTATCTTATTACGTTAAAATTAAATCAGACTTTTATTCAGAAAACAGATACGCCGCTTATGAATTAGAATGCGCCGTATCAAATTTATTTATCAAAAATCAATTAAATTTATTAAAAATAGAATGTGCCGTATTAACAGAAGCTAATGCGCCATATTTTCGTTACGTTTTAAAATTTAAGATTTTTGATTTTAGGAGATGCGCCGTATCGATAAAATCGATGCGTCGCTTTATGTTTAATAATTCGAAAAATTGTTTTTAATTTTTAAATGTAAATACGCCGCATCTGTTAAAACAGATGCGTCGTATGGTGTTAGGGTTTAGAAAAATTTCTTATTAAAAACAGAATATGCCGTATCTTGGGGAAAGATGCGTCGTATTCAAATTTATTAAACTCGTTAACGCAATACGCCGTATCTGTGTAAACAGATGCGCCGTATCGTTTGTATCAGTACAATACAACGACAGCAGTATGCAGAAAAATACAGAAAAAAATAAAAATAAAAACACACAAAAAACAGTAAATATGCAAATTATACAATGAATGCAATCTATCTTATTTACAACAAAGTTAGTGGTTAGAATCTAATTAAAATACTTTTCAAATTAACAGATAATAACAATTCACTCCCCGGCAGCGGCGCCAAAAACTTCATGCGCTGTGTATGTCGTTGCGGTTTAGCAGTATTAATGCCTACTCAAGTTTTAAATTTATATTCAGCCGACTTATCAATAACACACACACTTAACGAGCAGTGTACCCGGTCAGTATGAATATAATGGTAAGTAGAGTGTCGATCACTAAGAGTGGAACGTATTATCTAGTTATTCTTATCAGTATTTTAATATCTAAGTTAGTTTTACTACCTAAGTTAACTGTACAACCTAATCTAACATAAAAGGGGGGGGGGTTTCAACCTGAGAGACTGGCACGGTTTTGGTTGTAACTAAATACTAAACTAAACTAATCTACACGATTCAGCGAATAGCAAACACATACACAGATATATACTTGAGACAATAAGAAGACCTGTCCTTATGATTAAATAGTTTGTCACTTGTTTTATTGCTAGTTTTATATGAAGTGTATATAATTAACCCTTTCTCGTTGGCTCTAATCTTATCGACGAGTAAACCCTTAATGATTACTTATGACTATCCTACTTTTCTAAAGAAGTTAGATAAAGTAGGCGAGGAAGGGGCATGGCGACCCAAGCAAGACTCAGCTAGACACAGAGGTTATCAATGCACTAATAAAAGTCACCAAAGACATCAACATATAAACTTTAATTAATGGGAAAGCAATTTTAAGGGGAGTGCATGATCTTCCGTAGTCACATGACACAAGCCCATCAATCCTGATGAATTAAAGCGTACTAATACAATAAAACAAAACTACTTAATGAATTAAATACATGCAGGACCTTCTTACAGCTCTCGTATCTTCTTTCCTAGTGTGTCTTATGCTTCTGGTCGGCTGGAATCGACTTTAGGTTTTGGTATTAGGTCTCTTTAATTCGTATGTAGCCTTGGGGTATTCATATTTTCTGTCTGAGGGATCGATGCGGTGCATAGAATGAATAGATGCGGCGCATCGACTTAACTTCGCGTGGGGTCCAAGATTAATATATTCTGTAATATTCGTACACTGTCTTCAGATGCGGCGTAACTTGATCTTTGTATGCGGCGCATATTCTTTAACAGTCTTGGATTGTATCTGGTGAAATCTTGATAGTGATACGCCGTATGTTGGAAGTGTAGTGCGGCGTATCTGGAGTAGAACGAGCTTGATCTTCTTCTATGACCAAAGTTTCATATGCGACGCATGTCAGAATGGCATGCGGCGCATTCTTCAAAGTCAGGCAATAGTCTTTGAATTCATCTAAGTATGATATTGCGTCGTATCTATTGAGTGAGATACGGTGCATCTGCTGGATTTCAGTAGACTTTTAACATCTCGCTTGTTTTGCTCCATAATTAGTCCAAAATTGCCAAGTTTCACATATTTCCTGTTTTTACCTGAGAATCACTAAAGTAAACGTAGATTCACGGTGAAATCTGTAACAATGGTAAAATTTCCGACAAAAATATGTACATTCATGAATGTTCCCACTACGTTTTCCCTTTAAACACAATTTTGTCTTTCATTATAGAATTGTAGAAATCTTTTGACATCACATTAATCGGTAGAATAGGGATAAAGTTGGCACTAATTTGTTTAAATCCTATCATGCAAGGAAATTGTAAATTATAAGCACAATTGTAGAACACTAAATAATCATCACCAACACAAATAACCTTGTGGTTTCGTTTGTTCCAAGCAAGAGAGAAAGAATGAAATTCTAGAGAGAGAAAGTTAGAGAGAGAAAGAGGTGAAGCCTTAGAGAGAAAACCAAAAAAAAAGAAAATAGAATTATGAGAAGGCTTACCCTCTCCAAGGATGGAGAGGGGTTTATATATATGAGTTTTTGCCACTTGGGCGTGCCACTTGGGCTGCGGATCAGGTATACAGTGGGTAAAGACCCGTCCTTCTTCCGCGAACTAATCTACATCTAAACTACGTTTAACTAACTAATTTAACTACTACGAGCTAAACTATGCTTAATCATGTCTGGGGTGACCGAATCTTTCTTATACCAAAATCGTATTCCTAGCAATCTCCCCCTAAGGGAGGTCACCCCTTTTTTACTTTACTTGATTCTCGAGTTCTTGCATTGAGATCTTTGTAGATTCTTATGTAGCTCGTAGTTGTTGATTCTTCATTGATGTAAGACTCAAGATGACTTCCTTGATGTATATGATGATCTTTTGACTTTGTTCTTCGCTCTTCATCCATATAATTAGCTTCAAGTCATCTTTGAGTGTATGTGTCTCTTCGTAATGTTGTGAAAGTCTTTGTGATGTCATGCTTACACTTTTCTTGATCATGATCTTCTGCATCAGAGTTGAGGAAGCATAGTTGAAGCCCATTCTTTGATCATGATACCTTGAGCTATGATGTTGAAGTGTAAGCATGTGATGATGAATCTGCATCTTTTCAGCAATCGGCATCAATCGTCAACTTCTTTGTCTTTGGAGAGGTTACGCCTTTTCAACATGCTCATACATCTTTGTTGAGTAGATCTTCATGGTTGAAAAGCTCTGACGACTCCTTGTAGATGTTGGTATGAGCATGTGGAACTTGAGTGATAGTGGTGATCACGGTAAGTATGGTATATTGAGCTGCATAAAACTTTGTTAGTAATAAACATACCGGCACTTACAAGTTCGGACTTCGAGATTGTCAACAGCATAGTGTGAAGACTTTCTCTAATCCTTACCAAGGCCGTTCCTAATCGGATGCCCCCGAAAGGGCTTACACCGACATACCGAAGTACACCAACGATTAGGTGACTCGCTGGAGATCACCCTACGATTGTAGACCTTTTGGAACACCACCGTACACACTAAGCGTAACCCACAAGTGATTACCGAAGTGACCTGCTGTCAGGGCTGTTTGATGTTGACCCTGGCAGGAGTTTCCACTCAATCATTGGGAAATACTTATGTATATTCCCTCATAAGTGTTCTTGGCAGATTGCTAAGATCTGCGTAGGACTCGAAGTATTACAACTAGTGTCCTTAATGTTGAACCACCAGTGTAAACGTATCAAGTGTACCTATGAGATCTTTTGATGCATCTCTTGGCTCTAGACTCGATAAGTGCACATTGGTTACCCTATGCGGAGACTAGGGAGGGGTCTCCTGTTTCAATATCAACTCGCTCTAAGAGACAAGTCGATAGTTTACACCGGTTCCCCGTGAGAATGAAACAAGGTCTTTTGAGAGAACTTGAGTGGCTGGAAGGTTTAGTGCAGTGCGTCACTGGGTCCATGACTTCTTAATCTTCAATACCGATGTTACCTTAGCAACAATCAGTAGCATATGAATTGAACCCGGTGTCTGCCCTAAGGTTGAATAATTGGAGGGCTATTTCTTTTCATCCTTTCTCATTTCATTTCTTTTTAATTCTTCAACCCCTTTAGTGCTTACCAAGACTTCATAACTAGAACCTTGTTGGGTTTGTTCCAGTCCTAGCTCAGTCTTAGTCGGCACTCTTCCCTTTCTCACTTTTCTCCTTTTTTTTTCAATCATTCCTAAGGACTTCTAATCTATCTATTGGATTGTCCCTGGAAAGATCCCTCCGGTTCTGGTGGATCATGGGAACATATACCTAACCTAACCATCCTTATAAACTCCGTGCTTTTAAAGTAAATTGGTCGGTCTTTTGGTATCTTTCCACAATCATCACATAACCAAATTCATTGAAAATTCTCTCAAAGTGTTTATGAATAAGAAACACATTTTGTTGACACTTTGAGAGTTTTATCATTTTTCAAATACTCCCCTCTTAACATGTGCTCATAGGAAGAAAGAAATTTGCCCATGTCGGGGTGAGTTGCACTTATTTGAATTGATCGACTCTTAATAGACATATACCCGAGGGACAGGTTTACGTTGCTTAGTTAAAGGGATCCATTATCAGCTTTTAGGTGATAACTAGCCCTAATAACTAACTTGAAGTTGTTAACATTCCTTAAAAAGGAAGTTAGACCCGTCAAAGTATACATCTAAGAAGAGTTTCTCGAAACCGGTACTTTCTACTTGGACTAGTCCTCTTCGAGACACGTTTACATCACTGGTCAGACCAGCTTGAAATCATTACCCGGACAGGACAAGTCTTTTCGATTCACGACTTTTCATGTTTCGTCAATTCATGAGTCAAATTCTGAGTCATAATCATTTCACGGTTTTTACTTTTTTTATTGTAAAAACTCGCGAAAGACTCTTAGCCACTTGCTCCCCCTCATTATGTGCACATTGATTGAATCAATTTTTAAAGTTTTAAAAATTTGGCACATACGGGTGAGATTTCATTCGAGATTGTTTATTCATCATTTTTCAACACTTGCTCCCCCTCAGTATGTGCTTTGTTCATAATCCAAAATCTTTAAACAAATTTTTAGCACTAATCACTTGCTCCCCCTTAATATGTGCTTTGACTAAAATCCAAAATCTTTAAAATTTTAGCACATAAGGGAGCGTTCTCGTAAGTCCACAAACATTCTTTATGAGTCCAAAAAACATCACTTTTAAATCAGTTTTTATATTTAAATCACATTCTCTCCCCCGATCATAAAATTTCAAATCTTTTGAGATTTTGTGATCCCAATTGATTTAAATGATTTTCGAAAAAGCTTTGGAGAGACATGTGACAGAATTTTAAACGTTTACTGATTTTTGAGACACATTTTGAGTTTCACTGTGGCTGGTGCACAAATTTTTTTAAAGGTGCAGAAATTTTTAGCACATACGCTCCCCCTCAATTAATGACCCGTTTTTCTATTTTAACGTTTAATAGCCATTAATGTGAGCGGTAACGTATATGAGAAAATTTNACGGTTTTTACTTTTTTATTGTAAAAACTCGCGAAAGACTCTTAGCCACTTGCTCCCCCTCATTATGTGCACATTGATTGAATCAACTTTTAAAGTTTTAAAAATTTGGCACATACGGATGAGATTTCATTCGAGATTGTTTATTCATCATTTTTCAACACTTGCTCCCCCTCAGTATGTGCTTTGTTCATAATCCAAAATCTTTAAACAAATTTTTAGCACTAATCACTTGCTCCCCCTTAATATGTGCTTTGACTAAAATCCAAAATCTTTAAAATTTAAGCACATAAGGGAGCATTCTCGTAAGTCCACAAACATTCTTTATGAGTCCAAAAAACATCACTTTTAAATCAGTTTTTATATTTAAATCACATTCTCTCCCCCGATCATAAAATTTCAAATCTTTTGAGATTTTGTGATCCCAATTGATTTAAATGATTTTCGAAAAAGCTTTGGAGACACATGTGACAAAATTTTAAACGTTTACTGATTTTTGAGACACATTTTGAGTTTCACTGTGGCTGGTGCACAAATTTTTTTAAAGGTGCAGAAATTTTTAGCACATACGCTCCCCCTCAATTAATGACCCGTTTTTCTATTTTAACGTTTAATAACCATTAATGTGAGCGGTAACGTATATGAGAAAATTTACGACCGATGACCACCTTGTAAACCACAAAATCTCTTTTGAAGAATTTTAGAAGAAAGAGATTTTGTGAAAAGAAGACTTCTCTTCTTTTACTAGAAAGGTTGCACTAAAGCGTACAACTTTTCGGATACTCCGCACACAGTGAAAAACATAGAAATATTAATTATTAAAAGTTAACATATTGTCATATTACATCACCCAATTAAAGTGGAGCTAGGTTAAGAGAAAAAAAAATCCAGCTAGAAGAATCATTCGGTTCTTTTGAGAAGCATGTAGTCGCCCTCACGAACTCTGCCTCCCACATAGCACTCTAGACTGCGGTATACTCTTCTCATCTTCATGCGGTGACGAATGGCCTGTAGGAAGTCAACGTTCATCTACAAATCATGATCCGTCCATTTGTTGGTGTATCTTCCGGGTCTGGGAGAGTAGACTTGATATTCTTTCACACGAAAGTCTAGTGCATCATCGACCATTTGCAACGTCCCGTCACTGAACTTGTGCAATTCATCACTACGCATGACCACTGGAACGTTATACTTATCTCTGTAGATCACAGCACTTGGAGAATTAATCACCGTGAAGTCTGCTACCGGTTCCAAGCTACCAACCTCCCAATTCGGCTTAGTGAGATTCAGTTATGTCTGGTAGCTTTCGATACCTAGTTGTAGGTCTTCAACACGCTTCCTTATAACAAGACCCCTAATTTAGTGCAAAACAGCAAACACAAGTGTCTTCTTCTCACTTTGTGGTAGATGATGCAATTTTCCTTGAATGTGCAGTAGATACTGATGCGCGTGGATTGCAGCACGCACTTCGTTTTACCTCTCGAGGGATCTCGAGAAGCTTACAATCCCCACCAGGTAGTGTACCTGACCGATGTAGTATAGTGTAGTGGCAAGTACCGGCGGATTGATCGTTCTCTCACAGGGAATAGTGTTCGTTAGGTTAAAGACTACTCTAATTAAGGTCTAAGGGTGGAGGATGATTATTTTTGTATTTTTATATTTTTATGAAAGCAGTAAAATCTCGGTTTTGAAGGAGTGGGCGGAATTAGTTGCTAGTCAACTAACCCAAGTATCTACTTATGCGTTTTAAAATTAAAGTTTTGAGAAAACAATGGTGGGGAAAGTAGTGTTTACTTAGATTTCATTACTCCCTAACTATCTTTTACCATGTAATTATGAAAATAAGTTGAACCGAGTGGGAAAATATAAATTTCATCACTAGTCTCTAACCCGAGCCCTTGTGGCTAAATACTAAGAGAAGGGAGGACCAAAATGCAATTTGGACAAAATATAATCCAAACCCTTAACCCTACACTCACCCACCTCCATCCTTATCATTTTTCACCTTCTTCTTCCTCTCCTCTCTTTGGGAATGCCGGCCACACACACACACCACACACACACTCAAATTTTGACAATCTAACTTTACCAAAATCATCTCCATCACATTTCCTTTATACCCATATAATTTTTATAACCTAAATCGACCTAAAACATCACTTTCCCATCAAATTCGAGCTACAAATCATCACCTACACCATTCTTGTTGATTAAATCTTGATAAACTTGAAAGAAAAGGTAAAGTGGTAAGCACATCTTGTGGGTTTGACTTTCGTACGAGTCAAACTTACTAGATCTTATGATTCTTGGGTTAAACTAAGTGGGTTTTGATATATTAATGAGATTTGGTTAATAAAAACATGAGGTAGTCAAGTTTGGTATCAATTTTGTGTTGTTTGGTTTCGAATTTAAGGTGAGTCGAGGGGTAGACCCACGACCTTGATGTGTTTTTGTTGTTTTGATCCATTTTGAGGCTTATGATTGATTATTTAAAAGGCTGGGAGAAGTATTTACCTCTAGCCGAATTCTCGTACAACAATAGCTATCATACTAGCATTAAGGCCGCACCATTTGAGGCGTTGTATGGCCGAAAATGCCGTTCACCCGTTTGCTGGGCAGAAGTTGGTGAAAGTCAACTTACAGGCCCCGAACTCATTCAGGAGACTACCGAGAAGATCATTCGAATTCGTGAACGCTTACAGACCGCTCGAGACCGTCAGAAAAGTTATGCCGATAAGAGACGTAAGCCCCTAGAGTTCCAAGTAGGAGACCGAGTCATGTTAAAGATCTCCCCTTGGAAAGGCGTGATACGTTTTGGCAAACGTGGGAAGCTTAACCCCCGCTACATCGGTCCGTTTACCATCCTAGATAGGATTAGACCGATAGCTTATCGATTAGAGTTACCTCAGGAATTGAGTAATGTTCATGATGTATTTCACGTTAGTAACTTTAAGAAGTATCTTTCGGATGAAACCGTCGTAATTCCTGTGAAGGAAATTCGTGTGGATGAGAAATTAAACTTCGTTGAAGAACCTATTGAGATTTTGGATCGTGAGATCAAACGTTTGAAACGTAGTCGAATTCCGCTCGTCAAGGTTCGTTGGAACTCTCTTCATGGACCGGAATTCACGTGGGAGCGCGAAGATGAATTTCGGAGGAAGTATCCTCGTCTCTTTGCGCCATCGTCATTGGGAAATTCTAAGTGAAACCCGGGACGGGTTTCTTCTGAGGCTGGGAGGCTGTGACAACCGGTAATTTCGGGACATTTTCTAAATTCACCGCATTATATTTTTATAAACGTGAGAATTTGGTTATCGATAATTTTATTGAGTTTTAAGTATTTCGCGAAAAATTTTGGAGTTTATGAGAAAACGTATATTTCTTTACGTATTAGTTAGGCTATTTAAGTACTTCGTTATAAGCACTATTTGACTTGGCACTAGGAACCTTAATAAAAAGCGTATTTGATGATTAACGATTACGGTTGTCGAGTATTTAATTTAGTTTTTCCGAGTCGTGAATGGTAAAACGTGTTTATTATCACTTTTTACGTGAACACGTCTTTAAACTTAACGGAAACGTTTAAATATATAAACGGTGACGTCTAGTATTTTTCGGGGAAAGAAAATAAGTTGAACCGAGTGGGAAAATATAAATTTCATCACTAGTCTCTAACCCGAGCCCTTGTGGCTAAATACTAAGAGAAGGGAGGACCAAAATGCAATTTGGACAAAATATAATCCAAACCCTTAACCCTACACTCACCCACCTCCATCCTTATCATTTTTCACCTTCTTCTTCCTCTCCTCTCTTTGGGAATGCCGGCCACACACACACACCACACACACACTCAAATTTTGACAATCTAACTTTACCAAAATCATCTCCATCACATTTCCTTTATACCCATATAATTTTTATAACCTAAATCGACCTAAAACATCACTTTCCCATCAAATTCGAGCTACAAATCATCACCTACACCATTCTTGTTGATTAAATCTTGATAAACTTGAAAGAAAAGGTAAAGTGGTAAGCACATCTTGTGGGTTTGACTTTCGTACGAGTCAAACTTACTAGATCTTATGATTCTTGGGTTAAACTAAGTGGGTTTTGATATATTAATGAGATTTGGTTAATAAAAACATGAGGTAGTCAAGTTTGGTATCAATTTGGTGTTGTTTGGTTTCGAATTTAAGGTGAGTCGAGGGGTAGACCCACGACCTTGATGTGTTTTTGTTGTTTT
>LBNU01024357.1:0-14581 GCA_014162995.1 Artemisia annua | reverse complement strand
TTAGGGTTTAGCGAGTTGGGATTTAGCTTTGTACCTAGCGAGTATCAAGTACCAATCTTAGCGAGTATGGGACTTTCAATAGCGAGTATGGGTTATTCTGTTTAGCGAGTATTGAGTTTGGTCTCATTTCTAGCGAGTTTGGTTACCTCTTTAGCGAGTATCACTTTCATTAAACCTAGCGAGTATGCTATTTTTGAGTGTTAGCGAGTTTAATCTTGGCTAACTTTTGCGAGTATCAAATTCTAGTCCAAGTCTTGCGAGTATGAACTCTAGGTTAGCGAGTATTAATTTTTACTTAGCGAGTATTGTTCTTATTTTCAGCGAGTATCAGTTTTTCTTAGTTAGCGAGTAAGGATAATTTTAAGGGTCTAGCGAGTATTGTTTGAAAGATAGCGAGTATGGTGCTGTTTTAGTATAGCGAGTATCATTTTGTTTATTGCGAGTAAGCAACTTTTCATTGCGAGTATCACAGGCTCGTTTTATTTCTTGTGAGTAAGAGTCGTTATGCTGTCCATTTTATTTCTCAAATTTGCAAGTATGGTCTAAGTTTATCAAAGCTTTACGAGTTAGAATCTTTAGTTGTGTAGTGTCGAGTTTATTTTTGAAACAAGTTTATTTTAGTGTCGAGTATCTTTAGTGCAACATAAATATAGTTTTAGTAAAATTAGTTGTTTCTATTCTTGTCGGGTACTAGTGAAACTTTACTTTCGTTAATTAAAAACAAAAACTCAAAAACATTTTCTTTATTTCTTTCTTTCATCGTTTGCAATTTAAATTTCATTCCTTTTACGTATTACTTAGCTTTATGTTTTCTTTTATAGTTCAATTTAATTCTTTTAATCTCGTTCTTCATTTCGTTTAAGTTTCAAACTAGTTTTCGTAGTATAAACAAAATCCGAATCTCATCTTTTAAACCTATTCACTTCACATAACTCACGACTCGAGTGACAAGATCAATTTCAACCCTCGTTGGGACAACGATCCGTGGTTTACAAGCTTGCTTGCTAGATCGCGACGATCAAAGACCGATCACTACCGTTCTTCAAAACTCTTAAAGGGTGCATGGATAAGAAGACTTTCCAGTAGAGCGTAGAAGCTGAAGCCGCTTTCCAAAAGTTGAAAGAGTTCATGGAAATTCTACCAACACTCATAGCCCCAATCAAAGGGGAGGTATTATATATGTATATCGCAGCATCCTACGAAAGTATCAGTGCAGTACTCCTGGCAGAAAGGGAAAAGAAACAAATCCCGATCTATTTCGTTAGCCGAGTCTTGCAAGGAGCTGAATTGAACTACCCCGAGCTGGAAAAGCTAATTCTAGCTTTAGTTCATGCCGCAAGACGTCTTCGAAGATATTTCCAGGCTCACCCCATCACGGTACTGACCGACAAGCCCATCAAACAGATACTATCTAAGCCTGAGAAGTTGGAAAGAATAGCAAAATGGGTCATCGAGTTGGGGGAACACGAAATAGAGTATAGGGGACGAAACTCTATAAAAGGCCAGATACTCGCAGACTTCCTGGCCGAAACACCATCTGAACCTAGCAGGGTCATGGATATACCTAAAAAAGAACCATCGAAAGAAAAAGAGGCATGGAAGCTATACACGGACGGAGCATCTAGTTCCGATGGTTCTGGAGCAGGATTAATGCTAGTAGATCCGGAAGGGAAGGAATATACCTATGCGCTACGGTTTGAATTTGAAGCAACAAATAACGAGGCTGAATACGAGGCTTTGTTAGCAGGCCTTCGCTTAGCTAGGGACATGGAGGTGCGCAATCTTTTAGTTTTCGTTGACTCGCAACTAGTCGCAAATCAGATTAAAGGCTCCTACGAGGCAAGGCAGCCTACTATCAAACAGTACCTCGACAAAGCCAAGGAAATCCTAAATGGATTCGCATCTTACACGATTGAGCATGTTCGAAGGAACCAAAACAAGAAAGCAGATGCGTTGAGCAAGCTAGCTTCAATGACTTTTGCTCACCTGACTAAATAAGTTCTGGTCGAAGTATTAGCATAAAGATCAATTCAAAGGAAGGAAGTGTGGGACGTCATATTCGAAGAAGGACCTAACTGGATGACTCCGATTAGGGAATACTTGATAAGTGGCATCCTACCAGAAGATCCGAAGTTGGCGAGAAAGGTCATAATTAAGGCTCCACAATATAGGCTGATAGGGGATAACTTATACAGGAGATCTTTCCTTTCCCCTTGGCTTCGTTGTGTAGGGCCGAAACAAGCTTCGAACATAATATATGAGGTCCATGAAGGGTCTTGTAGCCTACACGCAGGACCTCGATACGTTGTCTCGAAGATCATGAAGCTAGGATATTATTGGCCATCAATGCACAGGGATGCAACAGACATAATCCACAAATGTGAAGCGTGCCAAATACACTCGAATGTTCCAAGACTTCCGAAGCAGGATATGACTTCCGTCACATCCGCATGGCCCTTCTCCCAATGGGGAATCGACATTGTCGGGCCTCTACCATTGGCCCCGAGAGGAGTGAAATTCTTGGTGGTTGCCATAGATTACTTCACTAAATGGGTGGAGGCCAAACCCTTAGCATCAGTGACAGGTAGACACATGGAGAAGTTTGTATGGGAACACATCATCTGTCGTTTCGGGGTTCCTCACATCATTATCTCTGATAATGGAAAGCAGTTTGCCGAAGGGGTGTTTCCCACTTTTTGCAAAGGCCTAAAGATCAAACAATCATTCACATCTGTGTATCACCCTCAAGGCAACGGTCAGGTGGAAGTCACTAACAGAGACATTGTTAATGGGATCGAATGAAGGCTAGGTCGAAGTCATCATGGATGGGTGGACGAGCTTCCATAGGTTCTTTGGGCTCATAGGACGCACCCTAAGTCAAGCCATGGGGAAACACCTTTCAGCTTCACTTATGGAACAGAAGCAGACATCCCCTCAGAAATAAGTGTCGAAACAGAACGCGTTGTGAACTTCGAAACCTCAGAAAATGAGGAAAGGCTTCGAGAAAATCTAGATTTACTCGAAGAGAGAAGGGAAATAGCCTCTATCAGGGAAGCTATGTACAAGCAAAAGTTCAAAAAGTATTACAACAGCCGAGTTCGACCTTCGACTTTCAAGCCAGGCGAATATGTTCTTCGACTCAATAGCGCAAGCAAAGCCGAATATCAAGGTAAGCTGGGACCTACATGGGAAGGGCCCAATGTAATAGCCGAAGCTTACGGAAATGGAGCCTACAAACTCGTGACGCTTTTCGGAGATGAGGTTGATAGGACATGGAACGGTACTAACCTTCGTAAGTTTTACATATAAAACGTACAGCTTTAAAGACACTTTGTTTAAATTCTTGTATTGCATTCTTCTCAATTTGGGGAACGAAGCATTACTGTTCATTTCTTAAAATGATGTAATCCTCCCTACCCAATTAATGATATCATATTTTCCCTAGAATCTCTTGTTTCATATAGCAAAGATTTGTTCAGCCAAGTACTTAAAGTTTCAATGTTCGAAGGATGAACCAAGATATTCTTATCTTGTATATTCATAACATCCAACATAACTCACATTAATTCCTAAGAGTCTTATGGTATTCAAAGCCCTCTGCACTAAAAAGGACAAAGATGGAGTGGGTCGCGACCCTCCGTCAGCAGTAAATTATACGATTGCTAAAAATCTTGGTTCAAAGTACACACAATAAGGATGGTTTTTCTACCATAACCTTAGGTTGTACGCTAACATTAATAGACGATGTTAAGAGAAGAAAATATGAAAACAAAGTAAGTTCGCATTAGAAAAACACCCTACGAACACTACAATAGTTCAAACAATAAAGAAAACATAAACATTGTTTTTTGGGTACACACCACCCTTGGGGTTAATTCAATATCCACATGACAACCTTCAAACATTTTTGGAGGAATTTGGATCATCATGACGTAGAGGAGAGGGGGGCTTCGTGAGCGCAGTCTTCTTACTAGGAGCCGATGGTTGGATCCTTCAAGGCTTTTTTGAAAGAAGCTCCACAACTGAGGCCATGGGATCAGTGGTAGCCTCTTGGAGGAACGGAAACTCTGCCGATGCCAGAGCATTGCTCATGACATCATACTCCCTTTCATGGGAGGGACGGTAGTATTTCACCTTTGACAGTATCACGAGTTCTCCGGTCACAGCTATTTCCTCCAAAGTGGTACATTTGCCATGATAAATCGCAGCATTTACCAAATCAGCTATGACTTTCCCAACCTCATCGCTATGGTATAATTCCATAGCGACGTATGGGATGACCTTGGAAACAACCTCGGCCCTTTCCTTCTGGAGACTTTGGCATTTTAGGACCATACCACTCACCTCCTCTTTGAGTTTAGCCTCCTGCGACAGAAGTCTATTCCTTTCAGCTTCAAGACCTCCGCATTTGGACTCGAGCGCTTTAACCCTCTCTTGTAAACCAATTATTATTGATCCCTCCAACTTGAGCTTCGCACACTCGACTTGTGCTTCCTTAAGTTGACTGGCAAGCTTCATAGTATTGACTCGAAGGCCTTGCNTTTTAGGACCATACCACTCACCTCCTCTTTGAGTTTAGCCTCCTGCGACAGAAGTCTATTCCTTTCAGCTTCAAGACCTCCGCATTTGGACTCGAGCGCTTTAACCCTCTCTTGTAAACCAATTATTATTGATCCCTCCAACTTGAGCTTCGCACACTCGACTTGTGCTTCCTTAAGTTGACTGGCAAGCTTCATAGTATTGACTCGAAGGCCTTGCACGACTGGGTTCTTTTCAAGATACTTCGTTGCCTTATCACATTTTGCCTCCAACTCAGCATATTGTAGCTCTTTACTCTTCTCCCTGGCAACTACAAGGCTCAACTCTTCTTTGGCATTTTTGACTGTTTGAATCAACTCCCTTGTCCGCGTGTTGAGATGGTTGTCAATTATGGCCTGCCGAGTGTAGCTTTTGTCATGGAGGTCGCATAACCTCTCAAGGGACATATCATCCAGCGTTCGCTTCCAGCTAGCTGGTGTGACGCCTTCGACCAATCGGCGGCAGGCAAAGGAGTTTGGCAATTCTTTGGTATTAGATAACCCTGCATAATATTTGATAATAAGACACTGACCAGCATGATAATGAAAGGGTCTCATTAAATTTTACTTACCATGAATGTCTTCATCCTCGATATCCTCCGAAGCTAGGGACGCAATTTCCTTACCAGTGGATTCCTTTTGTTTCACAACTCTTGAGGTAGGAAGGGGTATGTCTGGTTTCCGTTTTGAGGAAGGCTTTAGGACATTTGCACTGGTTCCTTTCCTCTCACGAACCCTGCTACCTATACCGGAGGAGCCAGCTGTGACATTCTAGTTTTCATCTAATGGATGATCGTCCGAATCATCAACATCCACCACCACGAGAGGATTTTCTTCTGTATTTACAGGGACCAATGCCGTAGCCTCGTCCTCAATAGAGAAGGCATCAACGTTATTGTTGTTCACAGAGACAGAGGGTGAACCAATCCCGTAGCTGAAATCTCTTGCCTCCCTAGGAAGGAAGCTAACCTCTTTTGCACCACCAAAAACAACAAAGTTTCGAAAGGCCATCTCTGCAAAACGAAAAAGCACATAAATATCATCAGATGAGTTATCTCTTTTAATTTAATAGATATGTTTACATACTCTGTCCATCATATTCTATCTCAGGCTCCAAAGGAGACCCCTCCCAGTGATCAATGATGCCTTCCATATATAGTATGGGCTCCGGGAAGGTTTGGACATCCACAGGATAGCGAGCGAGATGCTGATAAAGTGGATCAGTGCGAACGTTATAGGGCAACTGATCATTGAATTTTTTGCGATCAAAACGGAAAGACTCATCTAGGAGGGCTAGATATTGTGGACGTATGATTGTACTTTGAACATAAAAGAATTTCCCTTTCCAATTGGTGATATTAGTGAAGGGTTTTGTTACCAAGACAGGTACATCTGGTTCTCCCCTCTTGGATAAGGTTAACCAATCACCACCAGGGCATAGATTGAGGAAACCTCATAACACAATCAAATTTGGCTCATAACCATACGCCCTACACATTACTATATAAGTAGTGAGTTTAGCAAGACCGAAGGGGTTAAATCTCGATATATGTACTTTGTAATACTGCAACAACTTTAGGAATAGAGGATGGAGGGGTATTCGTAGGTTCGATCGGGTGAAAGCATGTATGTATAGACCAACATACCCTTTTGGGGCATCATAGATGCTTTGTTCTTTAGTAGGAAGCATCACTTTGTATTATTTGGGTATGGGATAATCTTTGAGGAAAATGGCCAATGCTTCTCTGGAGAGAGTACATTTTTGTTGTCTAATAATACGTTTGGCATCCATGGTATACGGCTTTATATGAACTATTAAGTAAAGTTGGAAAGAGGATGTTACCTTTTGCTCGAAACAATAACACAACTGTGTGAAAATTTTGGAGGCGTCAATGGAAGTAATTAGGGTTATGTATCCGGAAAATTATGATAGATACTATGTATCCGGAGTTTAAACGAACATTTAAATTTTGAATGGACGTTTGGGGTTTCCGATAAAAATGCCGTTGTGACTCTGACGGTATGAGATAGGCGCTTGATTACGCGCATTTAATGGGTATTTAAATTTAAAACATATTCCCTCTCTTACAAATTTTGATAGCCTAGGGGAATAGTGTGCAAGATAAATAGAGTCGTAAGTAATCTACCTTCATACATGTACATCACTTTCGACTGGGGCCTTGATAATGTACCCTCCGATCAGGTCGAAGGACCCCCCTTCGGTCCTGATCGAAACCTACATAATCGCAGGCTCTGGCTAGCCTCCTAAAACCTTCATAGGCGTAAAACTAATCACTTATGATCTAGTTACTAGTTGGGAATTCGCCAAACGAAGGAATAAGCCCTTCGGGGTATTCTGCAACCAACATAAGGCGAAACGAGGGCAAGACCAAGTCTTACCCACGTCCCCCGTTTTATCCATGATCCCTCTTCTTCCTTAACTCTCCCGTTAATTAAGGAAGAGTGGACACTAAGCCCTAGCGGTTAACCACTAAATCATGGGACACCCCCATGCTCTCCTACAAACGTGGAAACACTCTCCAAGCTATTTTCTTCCCCTATAAATAGTCTTGGACGAGTTTCAGTTCTGGTATGCAATATCTACAATCCCACTTTACTACAATTTCACTAAACTTATCATACCGAATACTTATTCACATGCCGGAGGTGGTACGCAGGGCCCAGCCTCTGCGCAATCACTTAACGTAGTGTATTTGTATTTCTTATTTTCAGGTTAGACACAAGCTTGGCGCAACCACAACATCCTCTATATCCTTTGATCACCATCGAATGCCTGGTTGTGCAATTTATTGTATAATCAAATACCTATAGTAGGTATTTCACAGGTAAATTTTTGCTTTTTATGTGCATACATTACTTGCATGACTCACTAGACTGGCTCACGTATCTACACAAGCTAAATAACTCTACACTCACATCCTATAAACCCCTGGTATGTCAAGCATAAGATCACAACAACACCACAATAAGTAATCTACCAATCTAACACACTAAACATATCACAAAACCATAATAAACCATAATAAACCCTAATCAAACCCTAATTAGGTCTATGTGTTTTAAAACCTTATTTGCTTAACTAAACTAGTTTGAAAGTGTCCAAGGCTTAAGTATGAGTTACCTTAGGAACATTAGGATACCTTAGAAACCTTAGGCACTAGTACAACCCTTTAGAGCTTAGGTACAAGTCCCTTAGGCACAAAACCATAAATAGGTCATAACTACCCGAAAACTAGGTCAAAATATCCCAAAACTTTACCATAAGCTACCACCACTTAGTATAAGCCCTTTAGGACTTAGGATTAGTCACTAGACACTCATAGGAACCTAATCTAGGCACAAAACCCTAAATACACCCTAAGCTAATTTAAGTACTAAACTAAGCTTAAACCTAAACATAACCTACTATAAGCACCCAAGCACCCTACCACCACCCCTAGCACACACCCTAGCTGCTCACACACCTCCTTAGACAATCTAGCAGCCAAGCATGCATGACACAAGTAGCTTACAAGTCTCCTTGTAAGCTACTTGCCCAAAACCGACTCTACGACTTCACTACCACCACAAACCACCTCGAACCGCCTCTATAAGCTCTAAGCAGCTTACAAGCACCTCTCTACCACCGCCTTACCACCTTGTGGCCACCAAACCGCCACCAAGGATGCTCATCACCTCCTTGTCACCCTAAAAACACTATACGGCCACAAAACCCCCACCTCGCCCTATTCTACTACCATAGCTCATCCTCCTCAGCATATAGCTTCTCCTAGTCACCCTCCCCCTCCTTATACCTTCTCTACACGTCATAATGCAGCCATGCTAAGGAAACTTAGCTACAAGGGTCATCGACCCCAATATAAACTCTCGTACCCCCTTCACTTCAACTCACACCATTTCACTTCTTTCACCTCAAACTCTCTGGTCCTAAGGGTGGTAGTAGAAGCCTAGTAAACTTATAAGTCGATTGGTATAGGTCTTGCATGCTTGTCGAGCTAGTTTTGCCCTAGAAAACCCTAAACACCCCTCGTTAACCCTTCCCTAATCAAGTAAGCTTTCCATTTTAAATCTTTTAGCTTTAGTATGGTACTAGGATAGATATAGGTTGCCTTAGAACCCATAGGATCCCTTGCCTAAGCCTTGGTCATAATCATTTGCTAGTTTTCTTTTTAAACCCTAATTAGAGTCGAAATGCTTTTACGTACTATAAGCCCTTTTCATAAGCTAAAATCTGACTTAGGTAACTTAGATAAGCTGAAATTAGTTAAACATAAGCTAGGAAAACCTTTTGTTATAAAAAATATACTTTGCATGGAATTAGGACTAGTTTTGCAAAGTTTTTCATGCATAAGGGTATATATGGTGACTTTCTGAAAATATTAAGTCTAGGAACTATTTTTGACATTTCTTAGAAGATATAAGTATAAGGACCCTTTTTGCAAAGTTATAAAACCTTAGGATAAAAAGTTAAATAGTTATAAACTTAAAAGGACTAGTTTTGCAAAAGTTATAAAGTTAAGGGTCTAAATGGTAAATATAGGAAACTTATGAGTCCAAGGGTCATTTCTGTCATTTTCTCAAAATATAGAAGTATAATAGGGACTAATTGTGTCAAGTATAGATAGTTATAAGTATAAGTAATATAAGTGATATAAGTCTAGGGTAGATTTCATAAATATATAAACTATAAGGGTATAAAGTGAAAATATTTAAATAAACTCAAGAACTTAAAGTTAAAAGCATAACACAATAGTAGGGAGCTTCATGTGAGGAGTAATATGTGGATATTTTGTTCTGACGAGTCTGTTGGGTTTACGATTTAAAGTGCCCTGGCTCCTCAAACGATTATTGCATATACTTCTGAATTATGATGGCCCGAACTGTGTCATGTTATAACTAAACCCTATTAACAACATAACTCAATAGTAGGAAACTTCGTGTGAGGATTATTAACTTCTGAATTATGATGGCCCGAATGGTATTATGTTAATAACATAATACAATAATAGGGAGCTTCATGTGAGGAGTCATATACTTCTGAATTACGATGGCCCGAAAGGTGTTGTGTTATATCTAAAACATTAAGAACCCTAAGAATGATTACATAAGAAACCTAAACTTAACAAATAAAGCTTGACATACATCCACAACTACAACAACATCAGGATACGTGAGTAGACAGTCTAGTCTCTAAGTCACTTAGTACACCAATAGGATTCCCTAAGCCCATGTGAGTTTTCATAGCCTCACACCTTTTAAACGCTCTCTAAATGCTTTACAAACCCTGTGAGGGGGATACATGCTACTTGCTTTACTTAAAACCGAATACAAGTCTTTTTCTCTGGTTATTGCACGAGTAAACTATCCGCCACCACTACATAACTAAAATTCATGAATCTAATCGTTTGGGATATTTTACCCACGCGAACGCGAATATAGTTGATAGATCTATTGGAGTTTGACAACTCCCGTTGGTATTAACATATCTCTGGATGGTACCAATAAGTACTATATTTGAACCCACTGAAGGATTAACTTTGGCAAGTTATCCTTCCCATCCCCTCATGGTTGGGTCTGCAGCCCCCATGACCCGGATTGTTAACGTGTGGTTCATGAGCTTAGTGCAACATACCCCACTCTTGATAATTGTGCATGCATCACAATTATCACACACACATAACATTTTCCCAGATGGGTGTAACAACGGAACCCAGGGAACTTGTATTCACTAACACTTAAACCTATGATTCTCACTCAACACCTAGTGTTGACTTTTTAAGCATGTATCCTAGGTATATGGCCGTTACGGAGCTAAGGCAGAAAACGGCACTGAACTTGGAGAACTTTTGACCTAGTTATCATTCAAACTCTATTTCACACTTAGATTTATGGGACCTCAGCCTAATAAAACTCTGATATTTTAATGGATGATAACTTAATTATAAAAACGTCTCTTTTCGAGTTGTTTTCTATTACTGTAACTATGATTCCATGAAGTAATACCCCAACCCTAAATCCACTGCGAACCGTGAAAATGGGGGTGTTACATCATACCCTTGTTTCTTCCATGTTTCATTAAAGATAAGTAATCAATTAATCATTCAATATGTCTATGTGTTGTTTGATTCTATCTTACACTTGTCTTTTATTTAACATGTTAGGCTAGGCTTATTTGTGTTTACTTAGATGTAATGAAACCTAGTTATTGATTATTGATTGATGGTTTATTATTAGTTGTTGTTGGGTGATTGTTTATTGATGTTAGGCTTAAGAAAACTGGCTAATCTCTTATATGGTAACATGCTTGAACGTCTTAAGAAACATGAATCGGATGTGTACTACAATTTTAATGGTTGTGTTTAATGCATAAGTGACTACTAAGGAGGCCATGGTTTGGATACTAAACGTGTCGCCATAGGAAGAGGTAGAAGCTTATAGAGTTAGGGAAGATCGTACACGGCCCTACAACTGGTATTAAGGAATGCAACCCGTCACCCACACAACTGTAATAAGCTTATCAATCAATAAAAGATAACTAGGGAGTAATGAAGTCTAAGTAAACACGTTTCTCTCCATATAGTTTTCTCGCATTTATTTTCTTCTTATTTTATTTTATTTGCATTTGTAGTTATTTGGGTTAGTTGACTAGCAACTAATTCCGCCCACTCTTCCAAAACCGAGATTTTTACTGCTTTCATAAAATATAAAAATACAAAAAGAATCATCCCTCACCCCTAGACCTAATTTAGATCATTTTCAATCCTAACAAACACTATTCCCTAAGTAGAACGATCAATCCCCCGGTACTTGCCACTACACTATACTACATCGGTCAGGTACACTGCTTGGTGGGGGTTGTAAGCTTCTCAAGATCCCTTGAGAGGTAAAACCTTTTGCGTAGGTTGCAACCAACACACATCAAGTTTTTGGTGCCGCTGCCGGGGAATAGTTATTGCTTAGGTTGAATTTTATTTTTATTAGGTCTACTCATTAGATTCCTATCTAGTGAGATTTATTTTTATTTTTATAGGTTTTCTTTAGCCTATCTTTTTCTGCGCAACCCATTGCTTAAATCTTCCTTGGCCATCATGGTAAACAAAGATCTCTCTAATCTTAGGGTCACTAGGAGTCGTAGTTCCATAAGAAACCTCGTCCCACCCTACGCAGAACCTGAAAGGGAAATGCGTAGGTTAAGGCAACACCCTTCAACATCCGAACCAATTGGCACCACCATCAACTTTGATGAAGCCCTTTCTGAGGAAGACTCCGATCATCACCCTACACCCCCTAGCCCTCAATCCAATCATGACACAGAGATTCCTGAGAATCCTGCCCCTAGGAGCCTCAAGGATTACTCTTCTCCCACCCTCGTGGCTTTTCCAATACTATTGTTTTTCCAAATGAACACACAGATGGGGTCTTGCGTGCGAACGATGTTTGGCTTGTCCAAAGTGTATGCAAGTTTCACGGATTGAAAATTGAAGATCCAATCCAGCATATCAAGGATTTCTTGAAAATAGTGGACACCATCCATACGGACGGGGCCACTAGAGATACCTCCCGGTTACGATTCTTTCCTTTTACCCTTCAAGAAAGAGCCAAGGAATGGTATAACAAACTTCCTCCTGAGACCATTTTTACATGGGAGCAACTCATCTCAAAATTCTATGAAAAGTTCTTTCCCGCAGGAAGAACCTCAGCAATCAGAGACAAAATCCTCCATTTCCGCTTTGGGCAAGCAGAACCCATTCATAAATCTTGGATTAGATTCAAGGATCTAATTAGACAAGTCCCTCGCCATGGCATTGAACTCTGGCTTCTTGTCCAAATCTTCTACGAGAATGTCTCTCAAAACGACCAGAATGGAATCAATAATTCGGTAAAAGGAAAAATAGCCAAGTTAAGCGCTGAGGAAGGGTGGAATAGGATTGAGGAATATGCTCAAGATCAAGATGATACCTGGGATGAACCCGATTGGATTATGAGCGTATCCGAGGTCATACAAAACCCTTCTTTTGAGAGCTGGCTAAGTAAATTGCGAGAAAAAGTGTCATATCTAAATGGGTCGCGAACCACTAACCAATTGTCAAACCCATACTTGATTTGCGACCATTGTGGGGGCCCGCATGAAGTGGAGGAATGTGGGGAAGATACCACCACCGAACAAGCATGTTTGTCAAGCCATGACATCTTTGATGACCCTTCTCTTTTAACCTTTTACCAAAACAATGATTTTACCCCTTGGGGAAATCTTGTGAGAAGAAGGGAATGAGAAGAGGGTCCTGACTTCAAAGTTAGGAGCACTTTTGAAGATGACCTTGGGCATTTCACGCATGAAAAAGTCTATTGCTGAAGGGTCTCGACGACCTCATCACTGATCAGCAAAATGACTTGAGAACCAAGTTCGCAGAACTCAATGCCACCCTTGATGGTTACATCAAACCTCAAGTGGATCAAAAAGACCCTTTGCTCGCCATTACTACTCGAGCCGGAACAACAACTAAGGATCCACCATACCCAGCTCAACAGTCCAACGTCACGGAACCCGACACTCCTCATGAGGAAGAAGGTAATGTGAACGATGTGATTCATGAGCAACCCCTTCAAGTAACTTCCTCTCCGCCCAAACAACCCATGAAAGTCCCATATTCGTCCTGCCTCAAGAATCAAAAGGTTGACAATGATAATAAAAGATTCTTGTCATACTTGAAGGATTCGGTTGTCACCATACCCCTCCTTGATGCATGTTACCATATGCCCAAATATAGTACATACTTCAAGAGGCTGCTCGCCAACAGAAAAAGACTCGAGGGTCTAGTAACCCTACGGGAGGAATGTTCTGTGGTGACCCAACAAGGACTACCAAAAAAATGGACGACCCTGGTAGTTTCACCTTGCCCCGTTCCATAGGATCTCTATCAGTAAAGAATGCTCTAGCTGACGGGGCAAGCATGCCATATTCCATGTTCCTTAAATTAGGATATTCAGGATTGAAACCAACCCGTATGAACATCCAATTGGCTGATAGATCAGTCAAATACCCCTTAGGAATATGTGAGAATGTGCTAGTTAAGGTAGGGAAGTTCAAATTTCCGGTTGACTTCGTAATCTTGGAGATGGAAGAAGATGACCTAGTGCCCATCATCCTAGGGAGACCATTTCTTGCCACTGCTCGTGCCGTCATTGATGTTCATGACGGCAAGTTAACCTTACGAGTAGGGGCCGATAGCTTAACCTTTGATATCAATGATACAATGAATCTTTCTCTCAAAGCAGCTAACCGGCTGTATTTCATTGGAGAGGTCGATGAATTAACCGATGTCATTGACAATTGTGTTGATGAACAAGTCGATGAAGGTTGGTTGTGAGACGAAGCTTTCTTGCCCATCTTTGAGAAGGAAAAGACAAAGGGTGTCAGCGCAGTCTCCTTCTATCCCGGACGGGAAATCGCTGAACCACTCGAGCTTCGTAAGCCTGAAAACAAACTTAAACCTTCCATCGTCGAGCCACCCAAGTTAGAACTTAAGGAACTTCCAAACCACCTTGAATATGCTTTCCTCCAAGGAGAAGATCAGCTTTCGGTAATCATAAACTCTTCCTTAAAAGGTAGACAAAAAGATAAACTCCTAGGGGTTTTAAAAAAATATAAGGGAGTTATCGCATGGAGTGTAGCCGACATTAAGGGAATTGACTCAACCTTTTGCACGCATAAAATCCTCATGGAGGAGGATTATAAACCAACCGTGCAACCCCAGAGGCGAGTAAATCCCAACATCAAGGAAGTTGTGAAGAAAGAAGTCATCAAACTCTTGGATGCAGGGCTAATTTACCCAATTTCAGACAGTCCATGGGTCAGTCCTGTACAGGTTGTACTGATGAGACGAAAAATGTTATGTTTTTAGGGGTCTGTTTGAGTCCTAATTCGTATATTATTGGATCGGATTTCACCCAAAGTCGTTTCTTTTCTCATTTTAGGTACTTTT
>LBNU01024356.1:19199-32756 GCA_014162995.1 Artemisia annua | reverse complement strand
ACTTGGGTTAGTTGACTAGCAACTAATTCTGCCCACTCCTTCAAAACCGAGATTTTACTGCTTTCAAAAAATATAAAAATACAAAAATAATCATCCTCCACCCTTAGACCTTAATTAGAGTAGTTTTTAACCTAACGAACACTATTCCCTGTGAGAGAACGATCAATCCCCCGGTACTTGCCACTACACTATACTACATCGGTCAGGTACACTGCCTGGTGGGGATTGCAAGCTTCTCGAGATCCCTCGAGAGGTAAAACGAAGTGCGTGTTGCAATCCACGCGCATCATTCGCGCATTCCCTACCAATGTGGAGTTAAAGATATGGCACCACACATGTTGTGGCCAGTTTTCGATGCCAGCAGCGGATTCAAAAATTTTTAGGTGATCATCAGGTCACCCGTTCCGTCATATGTTTTAACATTGGAAGGCATGCACCTTTTCTTGTTGTCTGAATAATCGCTGATGCGCTTTGAGAACGCATCAACCTTTTGGCGACGCCAAAGAAGGGATATGTCCTCATCCTCTTCCTCGCGACGTCTTCCTATGGACTTCCAGTGTCCTGTTTCCTTATCCTCGTTGTCCGAGGAACTGCTTGAGGAAGAATCGCTTCTTTTACGGCGCTTGCGCCGTTTTTCATCGGAGTCCGAGCTAGAAGGGCTTTCACTTGGGGAAGATCGTTTCCCAGATTTGTCGTAAGCTCTTCTGCTTCCCGATCTAGAAGAACCTTCGCTTGGTGAGCGTCGTGGTCCGATTCTATCGTGGACTCTGCGACTACCTAGCCTAGAGAAAACGGGTGTGCGTCGCCCATTACCCTCGTATTCCTCCGAGTACTGCAAATTAGACGGTGTATCGAGTCTAGAGTGGACATCGGTGCGCCTCTCATTATGCTCGCGCTCTAGGTAACGCGGTGGAGATGTTCCATTGAAGTTAAGTCGAGCGTGTAAGTTATGACTCGACCTTCTTCTTGACTCCTCTTGAAGGAGATTGTTCAATGTATCAAAATTTCGTGATACGAAAATTTTTAACATTGCTCCTTGAGTATCTTCTTCCAGCGCAGTAATGTTCTCTTCTAGGTTAATCCTCCTCTCTTTGTCAGGTGCGCCTGGCGGTGCTCTGTTGTCCACAGCAGTTGCCGTCTGGTGAGGAGTGGTAAAGAGAGTACGCGGAAGATCCTCATTGTTTGGAACCACCGTGGTGGTCTGAGTTGTTGCAGCGGGCAACTCCACTGTTGGGATGATTGGGGTTGATTCCACTTCTTGGTGACCAGGCGCACTGGTTGTCCCAGTGGTTTGCCTAAGGGTCTGATCCGGGTAGTTCCTCCTTGGAGGGTCACTGCGTGTCTTGTCCATCTGCGGAGTCCGCTGGCTTGTGTTTTTGTGTTTCGTCATCCTAGTTCTTAGTGTAGGGTCCCACGGATGGCGCCACTTGTTGATACAAAAGTTGGGCGTTCCTTGTTTGGGTTCATGTTCTCGTATCAATTAGGTGATAATGCTTGGGGACCTGCGCACTATGAAAGCAACAAACACCGTTAGGCTTATCGAGGGATTGTCTCCCCCGATTATCCTCCGGCGTGAGAGTAAGTAATCGAATTTAGGGTTTGTGAAGAGTTTAGGGTTTTGTAAATCGTACCTTAGACGAGAGCTATGATGCCCTATTTATATACACGTAACCGATAAGGTTTCGTGCTCCTCACTCTTCGTCCTATTCGCCGATATCAGATATTTGGTATATATCTCCTTTATTTAGGAGATATCCCGTATCTTATCCGATAATAACTTTGGTCTTGGACCTTGTAGGCCCAAACCGTCCAACTGGTAGTCCAGTTATCGTTATAGCGGCCCGCTCGTGGTGGGCTTAAGTGTTAGTATTGTTTACTAATCGGGTCCGTGACCCGAGTGGAGACTATACGTCATCATGTCTCAAGTAAAGAAAACTTTATGAGCCTTTTTAATTGATAACTGTAACATATCTTAGGTGTATTTATAGGTTATATATCAAGAGGATTTAAAAACTTCAGTTTTGAAATGAAAGGTGCTTGCTTAATTAGTAGCATGTTCGGGTAAGCACTACCATAGCAAAGTTCTATTTTTCATTTCTTTTTTACTATGCACTAAAATGAGATCCAAGTAGTCTACCTGGGAGATATTGATGTACATAATATATCTATGGAGCTGGAGCTGGAGTGGCAAATGGCGAAGGTTGCAGCTCTGTACTCAGCATGTGGTGGAGTAGCTTATCAACCCTCTGACTACGGGTCTTTGTGCTGACAAAGATATCAGGAAAAGGTAAGAAAATGTGAATAACTCGATTTGTAATGTGGTTTGTGATACTTACCCCACGTTACGGCGTCCTCCCCTTGTTCTCGTTCCCTGTATATCCATGCAAAAATGAAGACATTAGATCACACATACACATAAACTGATGCCAATTAATTGATACAAAAATCTCAACCCAACACAAACAAATGTTAACTTTTATTGGTTACCTACACCTTTAAGTGCTTGATGGTTCAAAATTAATTATTAGTCCCCTCCAACCAAATTTTATTGTCCGCAATACTATATTGTGTTGTCCCGAAAGTATTATCCACTTTCTAGACATCCGAAGTAGAAAATATTATTACAAAACTTAAGGAAAAGAGTAATTATTGGTAAACGGGTAAATTGTGACAAATAAATTTTTTATAATTGCAATTTTCTTAAACCCTGCGTTTTTGTCTCGTGGACAACTATTTTGGGAAGATGGAGTATAAAGGAGGTGGCTTTTACAGAACTAATGTAGTTGTGATTATCTTTGAATGATGGTAACATTTTGTGATATTTCTTACAACATAAAAATACATATAATAGATAACCTTAAACTCCCACAGGTCAAAACACGTGAAAATAAAGTGATTGTGTGGAAAGATATGAGTGGCAATGGCAATAATTTGGTTTCCTCAGATAATACCAAGACATGCTTTTGTCCTGTGGATGGCAGTTCAATGTAGATTAATGACACAAGATAGATTGGCAGCATGGAAACCAAATCAAGATATGAAATGTGTGTTCTGTAAGCTTAATCAAGATTCACATGAGCATCTATTCTTCTTGTGTACATATACCAATAGAGTGTGGAATGAGATGCAGAAACTTATTGATATGAAGTTCTCCTCTAACTGGCAAGATATTATTGATGAATTCTCCAAGTTGAAAGCCAACATAAATATTTGGAGTATCATTAGAAGATTGGTATTGGGTGCAACTATCTATTTTATATGGCAAGAGAGAAACTTAAGAATCTTCATGAATTGTGAGAGGAAGATTGAAGTACTGGTGCAAACTATAATGGACAACATCAAATGGAGAATTATGAGTTTCATTGTCAAAGAAACTGAAAATATCAAAGAAGTTGAAGCAAAATGGAATGTGAAGTTTACAAGAATAAAGAAGAGTGCAGATTCATGAATAGGAGAATAAATAGCATACTGAATGTATTGTTGTTGTATAATTTTTTAATTGAATTTTTTTTTTGGTGCAGTAGAGGGTCAAAACCCAGACACTAGCTAACATTTACATAACGAGGCCAAGCAACACCTTTAACATCATCAAGGAGGATCGACACAAGGTTAGGAGGGGGGGGGGAGTCAAACATGCACACTCGTTCTTGCTGCTCGCATCCATGATTTGCCAACCAATCTGCAGCCCTATTAGCTTCCCGATAACAATGTTCAAGTTTAACTTCCCAGTCCGAGCGTCTCAATAACTCACGACATTTGTGCACAATAAGGACGGCAGGGCTGTAACAACTAGTCTCACCCTCCATTAATTGAACAACAACTTGAGAGTCCACCTTAATTATTAACTTTTTAATTGAATTAGGCCTATAGAATGCTTGTTGTTTAGTCAAGTCTCTATTTGTTTGGAGGTTTCTGTTAAAGCAAGCATGGGATATGTCCATGGCTATGCTTGAAATCTATTGTACACTTTTTGTAATTAATAATATTTCACCTTAAAAAAAAAAAAAAAAAAAAAAAAAAAAAAAAAAAAAAAAAAAAAAAAAAAAAAAAAAAAAAAAAAANTGTAAAGGGAAGGGTGCCATTGCCTTCTGGGCTGGACCCAACCTGGTAGTGTGGGCTCGCTACGCCTTCTGGGCTAGGGGCCATGTAGCCACAAATTGCCGTTCAAAAAAAAAAAAAAACATAAACTAATGCCAATTAATTGATACAAAAATCTCAACCCAACACAAACAAATGTTAACTTTCATTGGTTACCTACACCTTTAAGTGCTTGATGGTTCAAAATTAATTATTAGTCCCCTCCATCCAAATTTTATTGTCCGCAATACTATATTGTGTTGTCCCAAAATTATTATCCACTTTCCAGATATCCCCAAGTAAAAAATATTATTACAAAACTTAAGGAAAATTGGTAAACGGGTAAATTGTGACAAATAAATTTTTTTATAACTGCAATTTTCTTAAACCCTGCGTTTGTCTAGTGGACAACTATTTTGGGAAAGATGGAGTATAAAGGAGGTGGGTTTTACAGAACTAATGTAGTTGTGATTATCTTTGAATGATGGTAACATTTTGTGATATTTCTTTACAGCATAAAAATACATATAATACATAACCTTAAACTCCCACAGGTCAAAAAACGTGTAAATAGATGAATAAACATGATATCATTTATTCTTCAAGGAAAAACGAATTTCTAGAAGATACATACTTTAATAATAGTTAGATCCAATAATTATTTAGTGGAGTTCCAAGATCAATAAATTATGGTTTTCCTTGTTAAGTGATCCTGCTAAGAGGGGAAGGTGTGGGCTCGCCACTTGCTTCACCAGTCCACCTTGGCACTTCATTGTGACTCTTCACCACACCAGGTGAGCTTCGTTGTAGCTTGCCACTTTTTTGCTAAGTGGCGGGCCCAAATGAGTAAGTTGAGGTTAATTGTGAGTGAGGAGGGGGTTAGTTGTGAAGAGGTGTTAAGGTGATATGGCACCCGTGGGCCCTAAATGAGTTAAATCACCTCGCCACCGTACCTTCCCCTCTAAAGTGCTCAATTCATTCAGTTTGTGCGAAACAGTGAAAGTACTTATGGTCCGTGTGTTATGCCGTTTTTGATTTATTGGAATGAAGCCAATGTTGTTTAATTTGTTTTGTATATGTGATGACTTTTCAAGGTAGTCAGAATAGCCATCTGCAAGGGTTTTAACTTTTAACAAACCTCAACCTCATGGAGTTTATCAATTGTATTATTTTACTTTTTACTACATATCAAGGTGGGCCTTACTCCAATATATATTTTTCTTTTCTTTAACCTATTAAATTATTTTAAATACCACTCCGTAGTAGGGTACCTGCGCGTTGCGGTGGCGGGTATCCTGTTATTAAAGTCCAGTCACCAACAAAATAACAATGACTAGTTGATTAACCTGAGAAAAACATGAAAATGATCCTGGTACGCCCCGGTTCACCCGTTTTTACCGGTTCCGATGGTCCGGTTGAACCCATTGGTCCGGTCCGGTTTCTAAAACCATATGCACCATCAACATGTTTATATAAATTGTACGAACCTTTGTGTATTTTATTAGGTTATTGTTGGTCCCGTTTACCCGGTTAAGTTAACTATGAAGTTAATCTAAACGTATATTATGGCATAATGATGTAATGAAGTTCTTTGATAAAAACAAGATATAAGAGTAAAACATAAATCAAAACACAAGGTAATTTTCAACGTTTAATTCTTATTAGAAATGAATCAAAGAATTATACCCAAGTGTTTGCGGAATAAACACTTAGGATTGAAACGACAAGTATGGTGTGTTTCTCCTCACTAAACTTAAGCTATGCTTAAGTGACAACTAAGGTACAATCGAGCTATCTCGAGTACAAGTATGTTCTTTGGAGGAGAAAAGGGTTTGTGAATGTCTAAGCATTAATTACACAAACTTAACCTTTTCTCCTCTTTATGATCCTATTAATACACAAGTATACTGCATACTATTGTCCAATGGATTAAAGACTTCTATAGATAAATCTTTAGAAGATCTTGTTTACTGTTGAAAGCAACCCATATTGGGTTAGAAGATAGATAACCCTTTTTAGGCTTAGGCTGGATTGTAGCCAAATGAGGAAAGTTTGACTTATAAAGTGATAAAGCACTTTATTAGAACAGTTCAAACTTTCCCTCCCAATCCCGCCTATTCTTCAGTCTTCAGGTAGCTTTCTTCAGTCTTCATAGTTGGTGAGGAGACTTGTGGATTCAGTGAGCTATTGTCATCACTCAGTGAATCCGTCATCTTCTTCTTTGGTTAGAAGCCACTCACTGAGAGTCCGCCTCACTGAATGGAAAACCTTTCTTCGTTAGGCTTGTTCTAAGCATCCTGAAGATGACTCACTGAGTGACTGTTCACTTAGTGACTTGATTATGTTTAAGGAAGTCTAACACTTAGGTTATTTTATGTTCAAATCCTAGTTAAGGAAAGCTTGGGTAATTTCAGTGACCCAACAGTCTCCCCCTTTTTGGATATACAAATTGCCTGAGTGTTCTATATGTCAGTGTGAGTGAGCAAAGGTCTTCTTCTCACACTGAGGGTATCTAAGTAGTATTAGGACACTGATTAAACAAAACATTACTTTTCATTAATCTTTTTTACAGTCCTAAAGATGACAAAAGATACAAGAAGGATAGGTGGTGTTGCAGATTCAGATGTTGAGCTTGTAGCCAAGAGCTTCAAGCTTGGTTCTCTTTGACTTCAACAAGTTCTTCTCAGGGTGTCCTTCAATCTTGGCTCTCAGGTCTTTGCAGAACCTTGCATTCTCAGCAGTCTTGATTGGAGAAGCCATCATGAAGTACATAAGCATAGCCTTGACCCCAGCATTGTCAATGTCTGACCATCTCTGGAAGGAGGGGTTGCCAAACTCATCAGTGAAGCATAGTCATCTTTCAGGTTGTTCAAGGACATGATTGTTCACGAAGGTGACCCCTTCAGGAAGTTCTCTATTGCAGTCCAGGCCAGGAACCTTGATTTCAGGTTCAGAGACAACTCGTTTCCTCTTCCTTTGAGAAGGCTGAGATGAGGCAGCCTGAATGGCTGATGCTGAAGGTGGGAGCAAAGAAGGAATGCCCAGTTCTATGTGCTTCTTGGCCAGGCTCTCATAACGAGTTTTGAGAGATTTCATCAGCTTAGGGACCACTACATTGTTTTGCTTTGTAATGATTGGAGCCAATTCATCGAGTTCAGTGATCCCAAAGTTAGTGATTTTGAAGGGATCATGAACCTCAAAGTTTCGTTTATCCTGCCCCCTGAAGATAGTGACAACTGCTGGATTGGTTTTCGCATGGATTTTGACATTAGTGATAGGTTCGGGACTTAGTCTCTGCGTCATGATCCATGTGTATCTGTCAATGTTCTTTTGCCTAGTTTCAGCAGCTATCTTCAGCTTGGCATCCCTCTTTTGTTGAAGTTCCAAAATTCTTTCTTCCTGAGCCTTTTTGAACTTCTCACCACCCTCTCTTTGTTCCAATTCTTTGGGATTAATCCCAAGAGACTGAGCTTCTTCATTCACTACCTTGATAAGAGCAGCTTTGCTAATCCTCTCTTCCTCAGCTTCTTTCTTTGCCCTTTCCACCTTGTCAAGGTATCCTGAAATTTCTTCCTCAGTCATCCAATAAGATACCCCATTGATGACATAGGGAATCTTGGATGGTTCATCAGGGTCACGCCTAACCTTTCTGGAAGCTGGCACCAATTGGGTAGTTGGTTCAGGTTCAGCGGTGACAATACTCTTGCCTTTATCCTGTTGAGAGGAAGATGTATCAGGTTCCATGTATGAGGATATTGGAGCAACCTGAGCAGGAATCTCCCCCTCAGTGTGAGACTGAGGTGCTTCAGTAACTGGGACTTCAGTGGCATTTGGCTCAGGAATAGGAGCTTCAGTGACATTCTCCCCCTCAACTGTTGCCAGAGCGTCAGTTAGAGCAAGAGTTGGTGGTGGCACGGAATTCGAAGGGGCTGAAGACTCCTTGAAGGCCTGAAAGATTTCAGACATCATTGACTTGATCTCCGAAGTGTCTTGTTGAAGGATAAACACTTTTGCTTCGAGAGAAGACTGTGAACTTTCAAGAGCAGACATTCGTGAGCCAAGAGTCTAGGCCACTGAGCTAGAAGATTGAGCCCAGTTGGCCACATTCGTATCAAGGCTGCTGAGAGAAGACTTCATGTTGGTCACTGCGGCACTGAGGGACTGAAGATCCAAAGACTTCAACAAGGAGACCAATTCAGGGAAGCTGGCCGATTGCTGAACAAAGATATCTGAAGCCTGAAGAAGCTTCTTTGTGAGTTCAGGATCTTCTTTGACCAAGGCTTCAATGTTTTCAAATTTAGGAGTGAGTTTGTTGAAGGTTTCAACAAACTTGTTCATATGTGAAGCCAAAGTTGTCAGGTGGTGATCAATGCTGGAGTTCTGTTCCCTGACATCATCATGAAATTCTTCGACAGATTCTTTGAGATTGCAGTAGTGGACTGCTTGTTCAGTGTGTAAGTTGAAGAATTCATCAGTGACCCCACGGAACAAGGCACTGGTTGCCTTCTTCATGAACTTAACCATTTTTCGGCCAGTGAGAGGAACGGAGTCATCTTGCTCATCCACTGAGTCAGTGTGTTCAGCTTCAGGTTGTGATTCCTCGGCGTTGTGGGATGGAGACTGAGGAGTTGGTTCAGTGTGTTCAATGGTTTGATCATCAGTCTCCATATCATCCCCAGCTTCAAAAAATTCCTCGTCACTGCACTTGGTTATTTCATCATCATCAGAATCAATCATTGCCTGAAAAGTAGCCATAGAGTCAATCTGCAACAGGGGGTCAACCAGCTCCTCTTCATAAGAAGATTTGCCTTCGGTGTGGTCAGGGCCTGACCCCTCAATTCTAGTGGATTGGGTTCTATCCACCTGGTCCTTAGGGTCAGTCCCTGAGGAATGTGCAACTCCCTGAGGGGGTGATGGTTCCATATCAGCAGGTGGTTTGTTTCCCCCTGAGTCTTTGTCCCCTGATGTCCCTTCAGGCACTGGTGGGTTTTGGCCAGTGCCATCATTAGGAACGGTGGAAGGCGCTCCCCTAACAGCGGGTTGTTTGTTTCCCTCTGGATCTTGGGGAGTATTAGTTGGGACCAAGGGCACTGACTGTGATATATCAGTGTCCTTCCTTGTCACCGGGGGTGTTGAAGCCTGGCCTGTTGGTGTCTTATCAGTCTGGGGCTTCTTTCGCCTTTTAGGCTGTGCTCCTGAAGTCTTAGGGCCCTGTGTCTTTGGGTTGGTTTTTGACACAGTCTTAGACTTCCCTGAACCCTTAGCAGGGTGAGGTAGAGACACTGAGTCCCTCAGGTTGTTTACAGCAACCATCCGGTCCGTCAATTCAATGTTTGAGACTAAGGATAGGTCTATTAAAAAATTTTGTGAACTCAGGATGGCAGGTAAAGAGCCAAGATGAAAATCCTGAGTGTAGTCACAACCCAGTAACCTTTGTAGAGCACATGAAAGGAATCTAGGGTACGATACATAATCCAACCTAGAATCCTTTAGTAGCTTGGTTACGAGATCACTGTAAATGATCTCTCCAATGTCGACATTGACTCCTGTCATCAAGCAGTAAGACATCATCAACTGCATAGAATTAATCTGTTCAGTTGATGAGTGGTTCCCACCGAGGACCTGAATCACAAAAGTGAAAAGGATCCTCCAAGCCGCGGGAAAGGAATTCTTGGTGACAGGGGTCTTGTCCAAGTTTTCAGGTTTTAGGGCGATTCTTTTCAGCCCCGTTTTTACCACATCAGGGTGTGGAGCTTCAACATAAGTTCCATTTTTATAATCAAGCCCTGTTGAGGAGCAAAAAGTTTGAAAATCAAGAGTAAAATCTTTTTGTCCCATTTAAAACCGAGAAACTGATAAGGTATTCCCTGAGAGGTCGTTGTTCATCCTTATCAGTGGGAGGTGACGGGTCATAGGCCACAGCAGTTGCCCACAACTCCCTAAGGTAGTTGTGGTACTGAAAGTAGGGTGTAGAAGTGAAGGCCTGATTCAAAGGGCAGTTGTATAAAAATTTAACAATGTCTTTGTAGGCAGAAACATTTGAGGGATATAAAAAATTGCCTACGACATTGTTGGTCTTGAAGTTTACATCACCCGGAGTCAAAGGTGCCCATTGAGGTGCAACTTGGATTCCTTGGTCTGTTGCCATTTTTGAGTCAATAAAAGATTTTGAAAAGGTTTAATGGCAGATATAGATTACCAAATGATCACAAGTTGGATCCAACAAGATCGCTGCCGTGAAGTAATCTATATGTTATCAAGAGGATTGATAAAAAGATGGATATCTTGATATGAATCCTTTTTGACCAAGAAAAAATTTTGCAAACTTGTTTTTGGTTAAAAGATACACACACTATGCTTTTCGAAAAATTTGAGCAGATTTTCGTTAAAGGTTTTTTGTGTGTGTGTGTTTTTGGAGAAGGAGAGAGGGATATTTATAGAGTGGTGGATTAGGGTTAGGAATTTCAAAGGATTTATGATTTTGAAAATCAAAATGTATAAATCGTTTGAAGTCCACATTAAATTCCACCACTCCACTTCCCCATAATTTTCGCACCTGTTCATTTGAACAGTTGCGCAGTTCTGCAAAAGGCACTTTTGCAGGTATTAAAATATCCCAAGATATTTTATGTGAAAGAGAGTAGTTAATGCCAAGTGGGATAACTGGTGATGATGTGGGGGCCCAAGATGTGGATGCCAGAAAGGTAAAAGACATATATTCCTATATTAAATAAGAATTCAGTTACCAACCTAGGACATTTACTAACCAAATACTTGGAGCATTTAGTTAAAGCATTGAATGCTTTTAGTGTGTCTTGGGTACCCTGAGAAGATAAGTCATCAGTGAGTTTATTTTGGGTCATGAAACTCACTGAGGATTGTTCAGGGACCTTGAAGAGAACAATATGTTGGAAGACATTTACTCAGTGTCTTGACTGTCAATGTCCAACATGCCCAATTCTGCTTTCGGTCTTGTGAAAGTGGGCTCATCTAGAGGTTTAGTAAAAATATCAGCTAGCTGATATTCTGTGGGGATGAAGTGTAATTCAATTTCTCCATTCATGATATGGTCCCTGATGAAGTGATATCTTATATCAATGTGTTTGGTTCTTTGATGTAGGAGAGGGTTGTTGGAAATGGCAATTGCACTGGTATTATCACAAAAGATAGGGACACTTTTGTAATGGATGCCATAGTCACTGAGTTGACTTTTCATTCATAGTACATTTGCACAACAGGAAGCTGCAGCTACATATTCTGCTTCAGCTGAAGACATAGCTACTGACTGTTGTTTCTTTGTACTCCAACATACCAGTTTTCCTCCAAGGAATTGGCAGGATCCTGAGGTACTTTTCCTATCCATGTTACAGCCTGCATAGTCTGAATCAGTGTAACCTTTGAGATCAAATCCAGAGCACTTAGGATAATACAAACCAAGGTTTGAAGTTCCTTTAAGGTATCTCAGGATTCTTTTCACAACAGTGAGATGTGATTCTTTTGGGTCAGACTGATATCTTGCACATAAGCATACTGCAAACTGAATATCAGGCCTTGTGGCTAGGAGATACATCAGTGAGCCTATCATTCCTCTATACATGGTCTGATTCACTGATTTACTAGTGAGATCAGGACCAAGATTGTTTGGAGGGACCATAGGGGTTTTGACTGAAGCACAATCACTGAGATCATACTTCTTCAGTGTGTTCTTGATGTACTTCTCTTGACTGATGGAGATTCGTTAATCATTCTGTTTGATTTGTAGTCCAAGAAAGTATGTGAGTTCTCCCATCATGCTCATTTCAAATTGCTTTGTCATTAGTTTCTCAAACTGTTTGCACAGTTTGTAGCTTGTTGAGCCAAAGATGATGTAATCAACATACACTTGAACCAAGATCACATCATCCTTTGTCATATAGATGAATAGTGTGTTGTCTATTCGTCCTCTGACAAATTTGTTCTGGATTAGAAAGGCTGAGAGAGTATCATACCATGCCCTAGGAGCTTGTTTAAGACCATAGAGAGCTTTGTCAAGTTTGCAAACATGGTTAGGGAACTCATAGCTTTCAAATCCAGGAGGTTGTTGAACATAAACTTCCTCTTTAAGTTTACCATTCAGGAATGCACTCTTGACATCCATTTGGTAAACTTTGCAGTTCATGTAAGAGGCATAGGCTAGGAAGATTCTGATGGCTTCCATTCTAGCAACAGGGGCAAAGGTTTCTTCNGAGCTTTGTCAAGTTTGCAAACATGGTTAGGGAACTCATAGCTTTCAAATCCAGGAGGTTGTTGAACATAAACTTCCTCTTTAAGTTTACCATTCAGGAATGCACTCTTGACATCCATTTGGTAAACTTTGCAGTTCATGTAAGAGGCATAGGCTAGGAAGATTCTGATGGCTTCCATTCTAGCAACAGGGGCAAAGGTTTCTTCATAGTCAATTCCTTCCTGTTGATTGTAGCCTTTGGCAACAAGCCTTGCTTTGTTTTTGACCACAATGCCATTTTCATCAGTTTTGTTCTTGAACACCCATTTCATGCCAATCACATAAACACCCTGAAGGCATTCAACTAGGGTCATGACATCATTTTTGTCAAATTGTTCAAGTTCATCATGCATGGCATGAACCCAACTTGGATGTTTCATGGCCTCTTTCACTGTCTTGGGTTCGATGGTTGAGATGAACCCTACATACAGACATTCATTGGTTGAGGCTGCAGTGAGTTTGGCAGCCATCCTTCTAGTGAGCATTCCCTCAAAGACAGGTTCACCAATGATGTTGACAAGCTCAATGTGTTGGTGTCTAGACCATCTTTCTTGAGGTCTGGGATAGGAATTTGAGCTTGTTGAGGCCTGATTTGGAGGTGGAGTGGATTCAGGTGTAGGTGCCTGAGGTTCCTCAGGAGTTTGGTCTTCAGTGAGTTCATTTTGAATGTCATTTTCAACAATTTCTAGATTCTCAGGTTCAATATGAGATATCTGATTTTGTGCTTGTTGAGCTTCAACAAACTCACTGATGGTAGGATAAGGAAGGTTGTGAGGGATGATGTAGTATGAGAAATCTGCATCAACCTGATATTGTGTGGAAGAGTTGTTTTCAGGATGATATTCATTAGGAGGATATCTTGATGAATCATCAATCCCAATTCTTCCACTGAAGAGTTAGAAAACCGAATGGCTTTAGTGCTTTCATCAAAGGTGATGTGATAAGTTTCCTCAGTCTGTTGTCTTCTAGTGTTAAACACCCTGAAGGCTTTGGAGACCAGTGAGTAACCTAAGAAATATCCATCATCAGCCTTGGCATCAAATTTGCCTAGGTGATCCTTGTGATTATGAATACACACAGGACACCCAAATACATGAAAGTAGTTGATGTCAGGGATTCTACCCTTGAATATTTCATAAGGGGTTTTGTTATGTCTTTTGACAATGATGGACCTATTTTGAGTGTAGCATGCTGTTTTGACTGCTTCAGTCCAAAAA
>LBNU01024355.1:36864-50436 GCA_014162995.1 Artemisia annua | reverse complement strand
GGTAGAATTCCATGCGGCGCATTCTTCAAAGTCAGGCAATGGTTTTCGAATTCATCTAAGTATGATATTGCGGCGTATCTGTTGAGTTGGATACAACGCATCTTCTGGGTTTCAGTAGACTTTTGACATCTTGCTCATTTTGCTCCGTAATTAGTCCAAAATCGCCAAGTTTCGCCTTTTACCTGTTTTTACCTGAGAATCACTAAAGTAAACATTAAAGCACCGACTCTCATACATAATAGAGTAAAACAAGTTAAATAAATAGGATAAATGATGATAATAAAATGTACTTATTTGAGTTCATCAATTATCCCCCCACTTGAACTTTACTTGTCCCCAAGTAAACCTTAGATTTAATCTTATGAAAATGTATCCTAAAAGGTATTAAGATTTGTTTTTAATAGTTAAGCACGTATTCGTTTTATCATAATCACACAACCAACCACTTAACGAAGTAGAAACAAAATAATTTTTCAATATAAAACAATTCTAAATCGTTTAGTTGCTAGTTGTGACGAATATTCTATCATAAGCTTGACAAGTATACGCATCTCCCCCACTAAAGCCAAGGAGTAACAAGTCTAAAGCGGTAAAATGGGTTAGTTGGTTAAGGGTTGATCATCCTTTTTAATCTCTTTCTATCTCATATTCCAGAAAAGGCGACAAAATCACGAATACATGATCGAATCCATGATCACGATACTCGCAATTGCTCAATTCCTTAACTCGAATAGGCTAAAGATAGGACCAAGTAATCTTCACCAATAATATTATATCAAAAAGGGCGACAAAATCATAAATACATAGCCGAATCCACGACTGCGATACTTAAGATTGCTCAAATCCCTAATCTCAATAAATCAAAGGTTCGGATGAAGAATGATATAGGATATGGATAATATTTGGGATATAAATTGGTGTAAAATAAAAATTAACAAAACAAATAGATTAAAATCCTAAGTGTGGTTAATTATTTTCCCAACCATCCCATAAATAAGACTCATATCATTGAATAACTCACGCTTTTGACTCATGTAACTCACGCTTTAGGTAGACACGAATTATACTCAATAAAATCTTAAACAAAGAATAACCTTAGTTGGCGGCCAACTCCCATTCAATCATAAATATAATATACAACAACAAATAGTGGTGATATCTCCCACTTTACAAAATTTTACATAAGTTGGTTAAAACAAACTTCCAACTTTTTCTTCTTTCTTTTTCTTTTCTATTTTTTTTCGATTTTTTTTTGGACTGTGTAAAATTTCACAACTTTTTCTATCACGATTTTTCCAGATAATTTTTCCATACTTTTCATAACTTTCAGAAATAACTGTAATAGTGAAAGTAGTAAACACACGAAAAATAAACTAAAATATACAATATGTACTTTCACTCCAATTGCATTGTGCAATTTCCCGACCTAACCAAAGATAATGAATTACGCACGCGAACACAGGTAATGTAAGGAAACACACTTTGCCTAAAGTAACTAACCACGGATTTCAATCTACATGGTAGGCTAATGTAAGGGTTTAACGAAACATTTTAACAAAGGTGTAAGAAACGAAAGGAATGGCTCTGAGGGTTTTTCTAGGGGTATCTTACTCTAAAAATGAGAGTAACAAAAGGGTTTATACGGGGGTTAACTAACCAGTGTAGTTAGTTAATATCACATAACATATAAAGGCTTTTTTGGGTGTAATCCTAGAATTTTAACAAGTTAGACAAGTCACTCCAATTATATCGATAATACTCATTATGGTGGTCTCGAATAGTATACAAGCCAAGTTCTAAAGTTTACAAGTCACCAGCACACTAAAGTTTTTGATTTTAGGCAAAAATAATGTTACGTGTGCGGCTATGTAATTTAGACTTAAACAAAAACATGCTAAAAATTTTTAAATTTTGATATATTAAGTGCATTTTAAGCATATTTTGAAAAAGTTTGGACAAGTAAGTGTTCTAATTCTCCATCCCCCCACTTAAGTTAAACAACGTCCTCGTTGTTTGTTTTAAAGGTTTAAAAACTGGAAAATAAAAGAATTAGAACAGAAAAACTTCCCTAATATTTCTTGTGGATTAGAACGTTTAAGCTTCATGAATGATGTTTCCACAAAAAGTGCAGGAATCTATAATACCACCTAGACTTTAACACACCTGAGTTAAGAAGGTTCAAACTTGCATAATACATTAGTAGTTAGTAAAAATAAAACCTAAAAAAATAAAACTGTAAATCATCAGGTCAGTCGATACGCCGCATCCTATGGAAGAAGATGCGCCATATCGAGCCTGGAATTAATACGAATCAGAATAAAAGATGCGTCGCTTCCTTAAACAAGGATGCGCCGCATTAAATAAACTGACAGAATGTTTTAAAGTTGAAAAATAAAAAATGCAGAAAAATAAAATAAGATATGACCAGTGCAGATGATACGCCACATTCCATGGTGGAGATGCGCCGCATCTTCCGCAGGTCTGACAGACTCGACACAAAACAGAAAATTGAAAAGTTCCGGGTTGTCTCCCGGTCAGCACTTGTCTTTATTCCAGAGTCTTCAAGTTAGACTCACGTTCAGCTCCTATTTTCCATCATCGATTCCCAAGTGCCACTTCATGATGTATTTGCTCATTAGCTCATCTCGTATATATTCNCACATTCCATGGTGGAGATGCGCCGCATCTTCCGCAGGTCTGACAGACTCGACACAAAACAGAAAATTGAAAAGTTCCGGGTTGTCTCCCGGTCAGCACTTGTCTTTATTCCAGAGTCTTCAAGTTAGACTCACGTTCAGCTCCTATTTTCCATCATCGATTCCCAAGTGCCACTTCATGATGTATTTGCTCATTAGCTCATCTCGTATATATTCGGGTCCCAATTTCAGCACTCCTTTGTAGAATCCTTTCATCTTTTGGTATGGGTAAAAGATCCCATTATGTTTGTCCTTGTCATCTACATAAACAAATGGTGAGAATTTATAGCAATATTTTGTTAGTGGCATGTTTAAAACTTGGGTGAGTGCGAGGCATCCCGAAAGTGATGATATCTCTTCCGCTTTGAAAGGTGATTCTTCCTTCAAATCTTTTGGCATTAATAATGATCTCTTTACAAAATGGTTTGCCAACAATCACATCACCCATCTCTTTATCACGATAAGCATCCATGTTTTCAACAACTGCAAAGTCAGTGACAATAACAAATTTTCCAACAAAAATAGGCACTTTCATAAAAGCTCCAACCACATTATTTCCTCTATATTCAACCTTCTTTTTCATGATAGAATTATAAAAGGTTTTTGACATTACGTTTATTGGCAAAATAGGAAAGAAATTGGTGCAAACTTGTTTGTACCCTATCATGCAAGGAAATTGATTATAAGCGCAATCAACATGGATCCTTCTACCATAGTCACAAAAACTAGGATATCCCTCAAATTCATTATCATCTCTAGTATTTATAACATTTATACTAGGGTTATCCATAATTTCAGTTTTATTGGGTTCATCATCTTCCATAAATCTATCATTAAACACTAATGGGGTTTTAAGATCGTTTAACTCAATATAATCTCCAGCATAGCATTCAAGTGATTCGTTTCGCACTAAGATTTCTCCCATAAACTTAGCTTCTAGGTCGAGGTCTATATTATCTCTTAATCCTAGCATATAAACTCCTCTAATTATGCTTCTAACTGGATTTTCGCATTTATAGACTAGTTTGTTATTCCCTATTTTTAATGATATTTTTTTTAAACACATTAATCTTAGCATGGGCCATAGACAAGAAAGGTCTTCCAAGGATTAAAGAAATCTTAACATCCTCGGGCATATCTAGAATTATAAAGTCTACGGGGAACACAAACTTCTCAATCCTAACTAGCACATTTTCAGCAATCCCCTCAGGCCGTTTCACCATTTGATCAGCCAATTCAATAAGTAGCTTAGTTGGTATTAATTTTCCTAAGCCTAGGGTAGTAAATGTCTTAAAGGGCATAACACTAACACTAGCTCCTAAGTCAACTAATGCATTATTGAAAGACATATTATTAATTGAACAAGGTAAAGTAAAACTCCCTGGATCCTTTTCTTTATGAGGCAAGGCATGTAGATCGGTTGCAGGGTTCTCTTCTTTCATTGTAGCCTTGACCTCCTCTTCAATCCTTGACTTCTCCTTGAGTAGTCTTCTAACGCTAATTGAAGAGTTAAAGAAATATTGGGGCTTTAAAACATCACCATTCTTCAATCTTCCAGGAAAAGGTATGTTAGGCATGACTTCTTCAGTAGTGGTTATGGCCTTGACATGATCTCTTGGATTAGTTTCAGTTGAGCTAGGTAGACTTCCATATCCCCTTTCTTGAAGCACCTTGCTCATTTGACCTATTTGTTGTTCCAATGCTTTGATCGAAGCTCCTTGGTTTCTTTTCATAGTATCCGTTGAGGCGCGTATTTCTTTGATCATAGCAGTGTTTTGTTCATGTCTTTTATCAGCATTGGCGATAATTTGCTTTAGAGTATCATCTAAAGTCTGCCTTCTCTCTTGATATGTGGGATTTCCATTATACTTCTGATAGAATCCCGGAGCAGCTTCCCTAAACTTTCCTGAAGGTTGGAATGGTTGTCCAAATTGTGTGTAGTATGCTTCTTCAAAAGTCTCACTTTCATTCTTTGTAGGGCAGTCCTTAGTGTAGTGAGGGCCTTCGCATTTTTCACATCCAACTTGGGCAGCATACACTCTTTCATCTCTTTTCTTCATATCCCTACTAATTTTATCTAATTGAGCTTGAATTGCAGCTTACCCGTCAAAATTAGTGCTGCTTTTAGTTCTAGTAGAGGTCCCATCGTGCCATTTTTGAGAATGATCAGCAGCTTCTTGGATGGCTTTTCTAGCATTAGTTGCACTCATTTGTGGCACAGCTCCCTTAGCATCCAAGATTTGTCTAGTGGGCATGTCCAATCCTTGATAAAATAGTATTATCTCCTGCATTTTGGTTAGATAGTGTTGAGGACATCTTGCCAGTAAATCTTTAAAGCGCTCCCAATCCTGGTAGAGAGTTTCATCGGGCTCTTGCTTGTAACTGTTGATGGCCTCCATCTTTTTAGCAGTCTTAGCAGGTGGACAATATCTTTTCAGGAATTTGCTCTTTAGATCTTCCCATGTTGTGATTGAATTAGCAGGTTCATTCTTTAGCCACTTATTAGCAGCTCCTTTAAGTGAAAGTGGGAAGATTCGAAGCATAAGTTGGTCATCAGAGACTCCTTCTGTAGTAAACAAATCTGCGATCTCGAGGACTTTATCTAAATGTTCATTAGCATCTTCATTATCTGTCCCACTGAAAGCATTTTCTCTTAGCTCCTTGAGAAACTGACCCTTCAATTCAAACTTTGACTTGTCATCAAACTTTGGTCTAGCAACTCCTGAACTGTAGTCAGTACGGGTTTTGTTCATGTATTCCTCCATGGTAGTGTTTTCCGTCATTGTTTCTGTTTCTTCTTCCTCCTCTCGTTCAGAAAAATATTCAAGCTCGAATGAACTTGAAACTTCAAGCTTCTTATGCTGAAAAGCTTTCTTAATGAGTGAAGAGCTCGTTCAGGATCTTCGAAAGGTGTAATTAAATTCTTATTTGAACTTCTGGTCATGCACTTCCTGAAATCATTACAAAAGCATCAGTAGGGTATGTTCAATAAAGTATTATGTCAGAGAATTAACAACGAAAACGGAATACGAAAAATAAAAGTTGCTGAATGCTGATGTCTGCAGATGATGCGCCGTATCCTTGAAAAAGGATACGCCGTATCTTATTACGTTAAAGTTAAATCAGAATTTTACTTTAGAAAATAGATACGCCGCTTTTGAATTAGAATGCGCCGTAACTGTAAGATATCAAAAATCAATTATATTTATAAAAATTAAATGCGTCGTATTAGCAGAAGCTAATGCGCCGTATTTTCGTTACGCTTCAAAATACAAGATTTTTGATTAAGTAGATGTGCCGTATCGATAAAAATCGATGCGTCGCTTCTGTTTAATAATTCGAAAACTGTTTTTAATTTAATTATTAAATACGCCGTATCTGTTAAAATAGATGCGTCGCATGGCGTTAGGGTTTCGAAAAATTCTTTATTAAAAACAGAATACGCCGTATCTTGGGGAAAGATACGTCGTACTCGAATTATTAAACGCGTTGTATTTTATAAAATTAAAACGCAATACGCCGCATCCGAGAAACAGATGCGCCGTATCGTTTGTATCAACACAATACAACTACAGCAGTTAGTACAAGGAAAAAAATAAATAAATAAAAATAAAAATTACAGAAAATAAAACACACAAAAACAGTAAATATGCAAATTATCAATGTTGCAAAAAACGGCCTACTCGGCCTTGTAATCGCCGATTACAAGGTAAATGACCCAGGAACTTGGAGAGATTTACAAGGAAATCGGCCGATTAATCGGCGATTACAAGGTTTAGGGCCGATTAATCGGCTAAAAAACGCTACTCGGCCCTCGACCGCCTCAGGACCGATTCACGATTTTTGCAACATTGCAAATTATACAATGAATGCAAACTATCTAATATACAACAAGTTAGGGGTTAGTGTCTAAAAACCTAATAAAAAGAAAAACTAATTAAAATACTAATAAATCTAATAGATAATAACAATTCACTCCCCGGCAGCGGTGCCAAAAACTTGATGCGCGTGATGTGTCATTGCGGTTTAGCAATGTTAATGCCTATTCAAGTTTTACATTTATATTTAGCCGACTTATCAATAACACACACACTTAACGAGAAGTGTACCCGGTAAGTTTGTATATAATGGTAAGCAAAGTGTCGATCACTAAGAGTGGAACGTATTATCTAGTTATCCTAATTAGTATTTTAATATCTAAGTTAGCTTTACAGTCTAATCTAACGAAAGGGGTTCAGCCTGAGAGACTTGCACAGTTTGGTTATTTTAATTAAACAGTAAATACTAATGAGAAAATATCAGCGAATAGCATACACGTACACAGATAGATAATAGAGACAATAAGAAGACCTGTCCTGATAATTAAGCAGCTTGTCACTTGTTTTATTGCTAGTTTTATATGAAGTGTATATAATTAAGCCCGTACTCGTTGGTTTCATTATATCGGCGAGTAAACCCTTAATGATTACTTATTAATATCCTACTTATCCAAAGACATCGGATTATATAGGCGAGGAAGGGGTATGGCAGCCCAAGCAGTGCTCAGCTAGACACAGAGGTAATCAATGCACTAATATAAGTTCACCAAAGACATCAGACATATAAACTTTAATTGATGGGAAAGTAATTTTAAGGCGGGCATTTGATTTTGCGTACTCACAAACTACCGGCCATCAATCCTAATGAATTAAAGCTTACTATTACAATAAAACAAAACTACTTAATGAATTGAATACATGCAGGACCTTCTTACAGCTCTAAGATCTTCGTTTGGGGTGTGTCTTGTGTTGCTTGTTCGTCTGAATTTGCCTCCTTAGGGTTATGGTGCACACAAAATTCGTCTAGGTCTTGGGATATTTATAGTTTCTGTCTGAGGGTTCGATGCGGCGCATGTAATGAGCAGATGCGGCGCATTGACTTAACTTCGCGTGGGGTCCAAGCTTATTATATTCTGGAATATTCGTACACCGCCATTAGATGCGGCATAACTTGAATCTTTATGCGGCGCATGTCCTTCAGTTGTCTTGGATTGTTTCTGGTGAAGTCTTGATAGTGATACGCCGTATGTCAATTGTGTGATGCAGCGTATCTGGGGTAGAACGAGCTTGATCTTCTTCTTTGACCAAAGTTTCATATGCGGCGCATTNGTATGGGTATCATTTTGCGAGCATGGTTTCTGTTCTAGGTCTTGCGAGTATGAAAACTGATTTAGCGAGTATACTAGTTTAGGGTTTAGCGAGTAAGCAGTTTCCATTACTAAGTTTGCGAGTATCAATTAGATTTTGCGAGTATGGTTTCTGTTTTGCGAGTAGGGCTCCTAGGGTTTTGCGAGTAAGCCTAGGTATTTGCGAGTATGGTGTGTGTTTTTGCGAGTATGGTTTCTAAAAAATTGCGAGTATCATTTTTGTTTTCATTGCGAGTAAGCAATATGTGGGTTGCGAGTATCATACTTGGCAATCTTTGTCTTTGCGAGTAAGGAAACTTGTCCTTGCGAGTTTGATTCATTTTCTGCGAGTAAGGGTTAAGTATTTCTGCGAGTATCATTTTTTAAATATTGCGAGTATGGTTGTTTAGTGTCTAGTCTTATTCATTCTGAGTTGAGTTTCATTTGTTGAGTTTGATTTTTGTTCACTTTAGTTTTCGAGTCTTAGTTCTTTTTGTGTCGTGTCTCGTTTATTTCTTAAGCCAAGCTAGGCTTATTTACACTCCATCGTTTATCGAGTGGAGTTTTCTTTATTTCATTTCCTACCGTTACTCTGTCGAATTTTCGTTAAATCTTTTTAACTTAGCTTATTTTTCTTTTCACTAGGTTCATTTTAATTTAAACGTTTACTTTACTTTTCTTTTATTTAAATCTAAAAGCTCAAAATCATTTTCTTTATTTCTTTCTTATTTCATCTCTTTTACGTATCGCTTAACTTGATGTTTTCTTTGATCGTTCAACTTATTTCTTTTATTCTCGTACTTCATTTCATTTAAGTTTTTAACAATCTTTCGTAGTATAACTAAAACCAAATCACATCTTTTAAACCAATTCATCTCACATAACTCACGACTCGAGTGACAAGATCAATTTCAACCCTCGTTGGGACTATGAACCGTGGTTTACAAGCTTCACCGCTTAGTTTGCCGCGATCAGACATCTTGCTCATTTTGCTCCGTAATTAGTCCAAAATCGCCAAGTTTCACCTTTTACCTGTTTTTACCTGAGAATCACTAAAGTAAACATTTAAGCACCGACTCTCATACATAATAGAGTAAAACAAGTTAAATAAATAGGATAAATGATGATAATAAAACGTACTTATTTGAGTTCATCAAAGAGCCACTTGCTGCCAATGGTTTTAGCGTTAGGAGTGGTGTCGTTGAGACCATGATATAAGATTTGGATGATGTTCCCACGAGACAAACCATGTCTGTGACAACTACGAAGCATATTCTTTATACAAAGCCAAACTTCGACAAGAGTTTCTCCTTTGTTTTAGGTAACTATGAATTTTACTGAGTAAATGATCAAACAAAGTCGTAAGGCATTAACATTAGTGTCGTGATGAGACGAAAAGTGTTACGCTTTTAGGGGGTCATTTAATCCCTAATTCGTATAAATGTGATCAAATATTGCCCTAAATCTTTCCTTTTGTCATTTTAGGTACTTTTGAGAGGAATTCTGGAAAACATGCACATTTGGACGTTTTTGGAGCATAAAAGTGAAGAAAATGACAAAGTCTTAAAGAAGCAGGATTTTACAACCTGACGGCGTCAGAAGTCACTAGGTGACGCCGTCAGCAAGGATGACAAAAGAGTGGAATTCAATTATCAAATGATGGGCCAGAAAGATTTCAAGAATTTACACATGACGCCGTCAGGTGTTAAAAGGTGTAGGCCGTCAGGAACAAAGTTAAAGAGAGACGGCCCAGAAGGTTTTACATGCTGACCACGTCCCAAATGGATCTAGGCCATCCAAGAACCCTAATGGCGGCGAGCTGACGGCGTCAGACCCTATAAGCTNTTAATTTACTTTTCTTTTATTTAAATCTAAAAGCTCAAAATCATTTTCTTTATTTCTTTCTTATTTCATCTCTTTTACGTATCGCTTAACTTGATGTTTTCTTTGATCGTTCAACTTATTTCTTTTATTCTCGTACTTCATTTCATTTAAGTTTTTAACAATCTTTCGTAGTATAACTAAAACCAAATCACATCTTTTAAACCAATTCATCTCACATAACTCACGACTCGAGTGACAAGATCAATTTCAACCCTCGTTGGGACTACGACTCGAGTTTACGAGCTTCACCGCTTGAAAAACGATCACTTTTTGGCACCGCTGCCGGGGAGCGGTTGATTAAGATTAAGTCGTTCGTCGTTCGAGACTTGTGTTTTGAAGAACCTTCTTTTAGAAGTTAACGCTTTTCTTAAACATAAAAACAACTAAAAATTATAAAACCTATAAAAGCCAAAAATATTTTTCATTTTTCTTTTATAAACTTATAAAAACCAAAAAGATTTTCCTTTCTACTTTATTTTACACTTTGTTTTATTTTGATTTGTATGATCACTCGTTCCAAGTCTAACTTGAACGAGTCTTCTTCTTCTTCTTCTACAGTGCCTTCTAACCGCAGTCGTCATAGACGAAAGCAAAGGAACGTACCCGAGTTACGTGATTCTCAAGATTTCATCACCGAGATGAATAACAACAACAACAAAGGTGCACAAGACAATGGTGAACACCCGCCGGTGGGTGGTAACCAACCTCTTCATGATTTACGTCCAATGGAGGAGCAACTCCAATCGCCTTTCCAAGGTGTGAGGAGAGCCATTGTTATTCCCGATATTCAAGCAAATCATTTTGAAATCAATCATGGATTACTCAATCTCATTTCGGGTATATCCTTTCATGGTTTTGATCACGAAGATCCTCATGTTCACATTCGGAACATAACCGACATTGCTGAAACAATTAAGATCAACCAAGTTCCTTATAATGTTGTCAAAATGAAATTGTTTCCCTTTTCTCTCAAAGGAGCTGCTCGTACTTGGCTAGACAAAGAACCCCCCAATTCGATTCATACTTGGGATGATTTGGCTAGCAAGTTCCTTAACCATTTCTGTCCACCTTCAAAAACCTCAAATCTTCGTACTCAAATCTTTCGTTTCCAACAAGCTTTCGATGAATCATTTAGCGAGGCTTGGGATCGATTCAAAGAGTTACTAGAAAAGTGTCAGAATCACGGGTTTTCTGAATTGCATCAAATCGATACGTTCTATAATGGTTTGAATCCCGCTGATCAAGATTCGCTCAATTCTGCTGCTGGAGGTAATTTGTTATCTCGAAACACTCAAGATGCATTCACGATCATTGGAAACAAAGCAAGAGTGCGAACTTCACGAAATAAAACACAAGTGTCAAGTGCTAGTAACAAGGATAACGATGAATTTGTGTCAATAACCAAACAAAGTGCTGAAGCTATTGCTGCTCTTACAAAACAAATGGGAATTTTAATTCAACACAAGGAACAACCATCTCATATCATCAATGCAGTTAACCCAAGTTGCGAAACTTGTGGTGGTCCCCATTCATACCACGAATGTCCAACAACCGGTTCTTACGCTAACGAGCACGTGTATGCTGCTAACATAGGCGGTAACCGATACCAACCCCAAGGAGACCGCAATCTCCTCAGCTACCGTTCCACCAACTTTCTTGGACCACCACCAGGTTTTAATAATCCACCACCAAACCAAAATGTGCAAAGTCATGGTAATCAAGTCAATCAAAATCAGAATCGTGCATATCAAGGTTTTCAAAATCAAAATCAAGGATTTAATCAAAACAAGAATTTTAAAAGTAATCATGGTAATTTTGGAAATCTAGGTACTAATTATGGAAACTATAATCAAGGAAATCAGAATTTTCAAAATCAAGGTCAAGGTTTCAATAACAATGCCCGTGGGCAAACTTTTAACCAGAATCAAGGTGTTGTGCAAAATCAATCGAACACGGATGAGTTGTTGGCAGAATTACTTCGTCAAAATCAAAACAACCAAACCATTTTGCAAAGTCAGCAGACACAAATTAAGAAACAAGAGGAAACGAATCATGTATTGATTAATCAAATGGCTGAATTAAAAAAGCGTTTAAATGATCGACCCTCAGGTTCGGGTACCACTTCTTTACCTAGCAACACGATCGCTAACCCGAGGGGCGATGTCAAGGCGATCACAACACGCAGTGGCGTTTCTTACAAAGAACCAACGGTTCCAACTACCTCTTATACTCCTCCTTCAAAGGTAGTAGACCGTGCAACCGAGGTGACAACGGATACGAGAATTCCTATTCACCAAGGAAAGACCGAAAATATCCAACCTCCGGTGGTTCAACTGAAAAATGAAAATGCAAATGTTTCAAAAGGAAAAGAGAAAATTGTTTTTGAACAAGATGAACCAGTTAAAACAAGTCTTCCATATCCTTTTCGTCTTAATGAGCAAAAACGTCAAGATAAAAATGACATAATGAAGGAAAAGTTCTTTAAGATGTTTCAAGACATTCGCTTTGATTTGAGTCTTGCTGATGCTGTTGTGTTAATGCCAAAGTTTTCATCAATGCTTAAAAACTTGTTGAATAATAAGGATAAATTGTATGAAATGTCGACTACACCTTTGAATGCGAATTGCTCGGCAGTGCTCCTTAAAAAGCTTCCCGAAAAGCTTGAAGACCCCGGCAAGTTCTTAATTCCATGCAATTTTCCCGGAATGGTTCAATGTTTCGCCTTAGCCAATTTAGGTGCTAGCATTAGCCTTATGCCGTTTTCCGTCTGGCAGAAGTTGTCATTACCTCCTTTGACTCCGACGCGCATGACACTCGAGCTTGCCGACCGTTCTACCTCTCGTCCTAAAGGCATAGCCGAAGATGTCATCGTCAATGTGGGAAAATTTCACTTTCCGGCTGATTTTGTGGTTGTTGATTTTGATCCCGATCCAAGGGTTCCTCTCATTCTCGGACGAGGTTTCCTAAAGACAGGCCGTGCTTTGATTGATGTGTACGATGAAGAAATTACCTTGCGAGATGGTCAGGAAGCCGTTACGTTTAATTTGGATCAAACAGCAAGATATTCCTCCACCAACGAGCCCATGACCATAAGCAAAATCGATATCCTTGATGAAGTTGATGAACTTTCTGAAGAGTATTACCAAGAGATACTCGGATTTTCAAGTGGCAGTCCCACTTCTTCTTCCTCTACCCCTTCAAATAATTCTACCCCTTCACCCTCTATTGATGATTCTTCACTTACCTCTCAACCCATAATTGCCGACTCTTCCCCTTCCTTCACTCCATTTGAAGGAGGTGACTTCCTCTTTTTGGAAGAAGTCGATGAATTTTTCTCCATAGATACATCTTCATTTGTTGGCGATGAAGATGATTCTTATTATGATCCGGAGGGAGACATTCTTATGCTCGAACAACTTTTGAATGAAGATCCTTTTTCACCTCTCCCTCCGAAGAAACTCTTTGTTGAAGAAGTCAAAGAAGTCGAGCAATCTGAAGAAAAACTTCCAAAACTCGAGCTTAAAGAATTGCCTCCTCATCTTGAATACGCTTTTCTAGAAGGAACCGACAAACTTCCCGTCATTATTTCTAAACACCTTCAAGATGAGGAGAAGAACCGTCTCATCGACATGCTCAAAAAGCACAAAGATGCCATCACATGGCGTATTTCCGACATCAAGGGCATAGACCCTCGTTTTTGCACCCACAAGATTTTGCTTGAAAACGATGCTAAGCCGTCAATCCAACAACAAAGACGAGTTAACCCAAAAATCCATAATGTAATCAAGAATGAAGTAATCAAATTACTCGACGCTGGAATGATTTACC
>LBNU01024355.1:6577-19254 GCA_014162995.1 Artemisia annua | reverse complement strand
CCCAAGGTGTGACGCCGTCACGCTGACGATTAGGGTTTTGTGATGGCCTTCTTGACATCATCACGCTGCCTTGTTCCAGATCTGACGGCCTTCCCTGATGCCGTCACCAGACTAGGCCAAAAACTCTCTGGCTCATCATGAGTAACTTCCAATTTCTTCACTTCATTTGTTCCTGACGTCGTCACGTTGAAGCTTGTGACGCCGTCACCTTCTGTCCACTTTAGGTTCTTTTCCGCACTTTTTCACTTCGAAAACGCTCGAAAATGCTTCTTTTGTGATTTTCTCCTCAAAAGTACCTAAAATGAGAAAAGAAACGACTTTGGGTTAAATCCGATCAAATAATACACGAATTAGGACTCAAATTGACCCCTAAAAACGTAACATTTTTCGTCTCATCAAAAATCCAAGCCCACAAAGTACCCCACAGGTCCTACCATCATTTGAGGAACCCACACCGCCCGTGACTTACCCCGAAGAAGTAGAAGAGACTTTAAGAATCCCAATGGAGGTAGAACCCTTGGACCAAGTACCACTAGAGGAAATAGGTTTGAATACTTGTAGTGATAACCTTACTCTTAGTTATAGGGAATTTCGTAATGTTGATGAACCGGAACCTCAATCTTTACACAATCTTCCATCCTTAGATTTACATTTAGGAGACAAAAGAGGAACCGACCCACCCATCAAAAATTATTATCCGGGTAGTTTTAGGATGAGGAAGCCATTCACTCACCCCCTTCACCTCACGTGGCGTATTTCCACCCTAAGGGTGTGTATCGATACTTCCACCCGCACTTAGTCTTAAGTGTAGGGAAAACCTCCCCTATTTCCACTAAATAAGGGTAGAGTCAGGCTCGTGACTCGAACAAAAACAAGCTCTTCTTGGGAGGCAACCCATGTTTTTAATTGTTTGATGTTTTTATTTTATTTGTTTGTTTGTGTCATATATGCTTAATCATAATTGTTTAATTTTCATGTTTCGAATAATTTGTGAAAATGCTTTATTTTTTTTAACCTCGTCTTAATTGCATGTAAAGGTATTTTACAAAAGATAAGTGTAGGGAAGTTTATATTTTGTTAAAAAGAACGAAATTCGAACATGAAAGATTCACAATTCATGATTAGCATATATTCTATCTTGTTTATGTGTCAATACTTGTGGATATGTTCTATGAGTTCCTAATTGCATGTAAAGGTATTTTACAAAAAGATAAGTGTAGGGAAGTTTATATTTTGTTAAAAAGAACGAAATTCGAACATGAACGATTCACAATTCATGATTAGCATATATTCTATCTTGTTTATGTGTCAATACTTGTGGATATGTTCTATGAGTTCCTAATTGTAATTCATTCCACAAGTATCCTATCCTTTAATTATTTTGTTTTTATTTCTAAGTCTGGAATTACATCTAGTTGTGATCTTTCTTTGTTCGGTTTGATGCTTTGGGTGGTTGTTTTGTCTTTCATAACAGGTTGCATTGGACAAGAAGATGAACGTGAAATCAAGTTCATGACATCAAGTTTTTGGCGTCGCTTTGATCTTGAAGCTTTTACATCATCTTGGAAGAAGATCTAACCATGTTATCACATCGTCCATACCGAGCGTATCAGGGGAGTATTAGTTTCCTTCATTCTTATTTATTTTTACTTTTACACCTTTTATTTGAACATTGGGGACAATGTTCGGTTTAAGTGTAGGGAGGGTAAATTGGGGATCTTTAGAAACTATAACCTCGCTTGATTTTTGTTTTTTTTAATAGTGAATGTGTAATAAAGCTGAGAGAAATATTGGTTAGGGCAATTTTAGCACCAAATTTAAATTTTTTTTACAACATATAGGAGTGAAACTTTGGTCTTAATAAGCGTCTCATGGATAGGGAATTGTATGACTAGCACAAAAACCATACCACTCAAAAATTTTTACCCCAAATATGTGAGTTTCGCCTTTAGATCTTTAGGAAAAAGCATTCATTGTTGGTGCTTATGAGTGTACTGGTAGTTTATAGAATCTAGAACTTGCGTTGTGATGCATACCGAGACCGCTAGTGAGACTACATTCGTGTAGTTAGGATTGACTACGTGATAAGAGGCATTAGGATAACCCTTGTTTTACACCTGTATTATAATTACATTGGCTACATTGGTCAAGTAATTCTCCCACACCTTTGCGATGTACTCATTTTTAGTACACGATACCCCTAGTACACCCCTCCGAGCCTATCTTTTCGTTTCTAACTTTAAGCATCTTACTTAAAGGAAGAATTTGTTTACAATCTACCCCAAATGTACACCCAAATCGCCTTAGCCTACCTTGTATGCACTCACCTTTGGTGCAATATTGTGACAACATTTGTTTAAACCCTTAGTTAATTGTCTTATTGATTACATGGTTGCTAAGTCTAGTCATATCCTTGTACATATTGTTTTGGGACGATTGGGACTCATGGGTAAAGTACTAGTGTGATGGAGTAATGGGGAAAAACATCATTTATTACCCCCATATTGTGTTAATGTTTTAAAGTGCTCTAAACGTTCGATCATCTTAATTCGAGTCTTTATTTTGATTCATGTAAAAGCTCAAGTGTATGGAGGAAACGAGCTCCCTTTGATTTATTGTTTTGGATGGTAGGGTAAAAGTGTATGTAAAAAAAAAGTAAAATAAAATAAAATAAAATAGAAAACTAAGAAAAACGAAAAAAAATGAGAAAAAGAAAAGTGAAAAATAACATACGGACTACCATCCGCCTCTATCTTTTATTTATGTTTTGTTTTGTTTTATGTTTGTAAGTTCTTGATTAGTTTAAGTTGAGTTGAGTCTTGGCTTAGCAACGCCTCATTCTACATGTAATTGACCAAGACGATTGACTTGCCACCATTAAAAATATACTTTATCCAACAAACCATGTTTTCCTTATCCGTACACCTAACGTTATAACCCTTTGTAAAGACCTCTTTGATAGTTTATCCTAGGTGCTTTCGCCAAAGTGGTGGAGGCGTGATCCTTTCCCAAGCCTATGGTAATCTATTTGCTATGACAGGTAGTGAGTGATATTCTTCCATTTCCATCTATGATATATACATTTACAACACCCGAAAGATGAGAGTATCCAAACACTTATTGTGAGGTGCTAGTGTATAATTTCCGTGCTTATTTTGACTAAGGTGGAATGATCATTTGTTGTAATTACTTTTATATTAAAGTTAAATGACCCCTAACTTGTATTTTAATTGGTGGAAAAGCTCATTTGCTTGAGGACAAGCAAATTCCAAGTGTAGGGATACTTGATAAGGCGAAAAGTGTTACGCTTTTAGGGGGTCATTTAAGCCCTAAATCGTGATTTTATGATCAAATATTGCCTCAAATCGTTTCTTTTCTCATTTTAGGTACTTGGGACGTGATTTCTGGAATATGAAGCATTTTGGACGTTTTTATGCTCAAGAATGAAGAGAACGAGAAAATCAAGGAAAGTCAGGATTTTGCACCTGACGGCGTCACGTTTTGGATGCTGACACCGTCACTTGAAGAATAAAGCATATGGAAATTAACACGTGACGTCCCAGAAAGAATTAGTGAAATTACATGTGACGTCGTCACGTGTATTTTGGAGTAGGCCATCACGTGTTAAATTAAAGAGAGATGGCCCAGAAGATTTATAACCAGAAGGGGTCAAGTAGGCCATCACGTGTTAACTAGTCACAACTTGCACGCGCGGTAGCTGTTACTATTTTGGTCATAAAATCTTCATACGAACTCGGATTTAGGGTGATTCAAAAGGCCACGGAATCGGGACAAAAAGATCTACAATTTGGTGATGAAAAAAAGTCTTGACGCCATAACTTGTATGGGCTGACGCCGTCAAACCTTGCCGACAGAAATATTGCCTATAAATATAACATTATAACTTCATTTTTTGTAAGCCCCAAACCCTAAGTCCGATTCTAGTGTTAGGGTAGGTATTTTTAGCAACTTAGAGGGTCTTAATCACTCCAAAAACATCTTGTATTGGTGTGTTGATTTTATCCTAATTATGTCTTCCATTATTATTGTTGCTTGTTCTTCATTGATTATGTTTTCTTAAATCACCTAGTGTTTACCTATGATTGTGTGAAACTTGTGTATAACTAATTAGATCTTATTGATTTCTTGTTGATGTTTGTGTCTATCTCCATCAATTAAGGCGTGACAATTTCAATAGATCTAGTTGGTTTAGTTTATAATTCTTGCTTCCTATTGTTTCTTGTTTTGATTGGGTGATGTCGATGTTAGGCTTAAGAAAACTGGCTAACCTCCTATACGGTAACTTGCTTGAACGTCTTAAGAAACATGAATCGGATGTGTACTACGATTATATGGTTGTATTTAATGCATAAGCGAATTCTAGTGATCCCATGTTAGGAGCTTTTAGTCGGCTTGACATATGAGTGAAGTAGGAGCTTATAGAGTTAGGGAAGATCGTACACGGCCCTACGAATGGTATTAAGGAATACAACCCATCAATTAAAACAAGGTGTGACAACTCAATAGGTAGAATTGGATAGCTAGCAAGGAGTAATACATCATAGGTAGACATGCTTCACTTCCTTTGTAGAACCCTAGTTTATTTTCCTGCACATTAGTTTAAGTAGTAGCTTTTGGGTTAGTTGATTAGCAACTAATTCCGCCCCTCCTTCCAAAACCCGAGATTTTTACTTGCTTTCCATAAAATATAAAAATACAAAAAGAATCATCCCTCACCTCTAGACCTAGTAGCTAAATTTAAATCCTAACAAACACTATTCTTTGAGTTGAACGATCAATCCCCCGGTACTTGCCACTTCACTATACTACATCGGTCAGGTACAGTGCCTGGTGGGAGTTGTAAGCTTCTCAAGATCCCTTGAGAGGTAAAACCTATTGCGAAGGTTGCAAAACCCACGCATCACCGAGACACAATACTTCCTAGGTAATCCAATTATTAAAACGGGTGACCCATCCAACATCAACATACCATGCAACATTGGGCATGTGCATGTGTAAAAAGCTTACATAGACCTTAAATCTCCCATAAACATCATGACTAGGATCCATTACAATTGGATAATGAAAAAGCAACTTGGACCTAGGATATTACCCAACACGTGTTGGATGAGTAACTTTGTGGGGAGAGTAAGAGGATTGCGTGTGTATGTAGGAAACTTCACATATGTCACCGACTTTGTGATCGTAGAAGATATTCGTATGGTAGTAGATGCATGCTTAACACAAGTAGTTTTTGGTAAGCCGTTTGTTGAAGCCTCTAAGATGAATTATGACCCATCTCTAGGGATAGTTAGATTNCTTAAATCTCCCATAAACATCATGACTAGGATCCATTACAATTGGATAATGAAAAAGCAACTTGGACCTAGGATATTACCCAACACGTGTTGGATGAGTAACTTTGTGGGGAGAGTAAGAGGATTGCGTGTGTATGTAGGAAACTTCACATATGTCACCGACTTTGTGATCGTAGAAGATATTCGTATGGTAGTAGATGCATGCTTAACACAAGTAGTTTTTGGTAAGCCGTTTGTTGAAGCCTCTAAGATGAATTATGACCCATCTCTAGGGATAGTTAGATTCAAAGATGAGACCAATGAAGTAGCCTACCAAATGCCATATAAGATAGAGCAATTCTGGTTTTTATCAAACATCGAGAAGGAGCATAAGCAAGCGGTCTACTATAGGAATGATGTGGATAGACGTAGGGGAGTAGACTATGTTATGAGTAAAATATTTGTTTTCTACAAAGAATGCTTGCAACTAGGCCCGGAATATAAGACTAAACCCGAGGATGACCTAGATACCGTGACCAACGATGGAGTGACGTAATAGGAGTGACTTTGAGTCTAGGTACAAGACTCGTTAATAAAGAAAAGCACTTCTTGGGAGGCAACCTAAGCTTTATTTGTTTTGTTTGTTTGTTTATTTGATTTTATTTGTTTCGTATGTATGTTTTATTTTTATTGCTAACAATTCATGTTTCAAATTAAATTGTGAAAATGTTTTATTTTGTTTTTAACTTCGTCTTAACTACATATAAAGGTATTTTGCAAAAGATAAGTGTAAGGGAAATCTAAATTGGTTTAAAAGAACGAATTAAACATGAATCGTAACAATGCAAAATGAACATACATATTAGTATTTGTTTGAGTCAAATGCTTGTATCGAGTCATAATGAAATTTTGCAGGATTCCAAGAATTAAGGTATTTGTTTTTCCAGAAATTTTCCGAAAACTAAACATAAAAATTCTGTCAGATCAGGTCTGACGGCGTCAGGCTTTACAACCTGACGGTGTCAGGTACTAATTCCAGAAAAGTTTTTAAAATTTAGTTTTTCTGCCGGGGTTATGAAATTTACTGCATCTTTAACTCCAGGAACCTGCAAACTTTCATTCCACAAGCATTATATCCTTGTATAGATAGAATGAATGTTTGTTCAACCAAGTCCTAACCTAACCTAGAGACTCGATTGTAATAGAAAGGGTAATTATAAGAAGACCCTCGACACAATCACAAGAGTTGATTAAGTTCTTGAGATTCTTCCCTTGCAAGGAGATGTATTCTTTCAAAGATGTTAGTGTGTTTAACTAAGAACACAAGAGAGAATAGAGAGATTAGAGAGAAAGAATGTAGAGAGAATGAATAATGGCAAGGGTGAGGAATACAAGAGGCAATGGGGTATTTATAGGCCAAGGCCCAAACTTGGGAAAAATTTACCGAGGCCGGCGCGTCACCCACGCGTCAACGCGTGGGCAGCGCGCCAGGAACTCTGTTGTATTTTTCCCAAGTGTTGGGTGTTGGATCTTATAAATACCTATCCTTGCTAAACCCCCAATTGTACTTCACACTAAACCTTAACATTAATCAATCTAAGGTTTACCAACTCAAATAGCCAATTTGAAAAATGTTTTGTGAAGTGTTTATTAGAAAACCAAATACCAAGGGTAGAAGAGTAGAAAGGGTAATTTGGTAGGGGTAGAATGGGTATTCCTCACATGGCATAATAGAAGAGAATATGCCATGGAATATTCCTCACTAGGGAAGAGTGAGTGAGGTTGGGTTAAGAAGTAACCATGGTTAGGTTAGAAGAGATAAACCATAGTTAGGTTAGAAGAGTATATCCAAGGGAATATTCCATCCTTGGTGTGGTTAAGAGTTAACCAAGGTTAAGTGTAGAGAACTAACCATAGTTGGGTTAGGAGAACCATGGTTGGGTTAAGAAGAGAATATCCATGGTATATTCCTTTTCTTGGAGAGAAAGGTTTGGGATGTGAAAGGGTGTAAGGAATATAAGGTTGGATTGTGTGTGTGTAAGGGAATATGTAAGAGTTGGATGTGATGGGGAGCCTTGTGTGTGTAGAAGGTGAAATAGTTGTGAGTAGTGTGTGTATTTTGAATGTAAAGGTATTGGGAGTGTAGAGAATATGTTGTATAGGATGTGATGTGTAATGTATGAGTTGTATGTGTGTAACACCCCCAACTCAAATACGGCAGCTAACATGCTAGGGGTATTAAGCAAATAGAAACCAGGCACATTTATAGCTAACGACCACAACATGGGACGTTTATAAATGTTGCAAAACATATTATTCGAATTACAAACCATTTAGAGTACAAGGACTCTTAAGTCAAAGTAGCAGCGGAAAAAGTAAATAGAGTTTGCAGCGGAAAATAAACAAAGTTTAGCAGCGGAAGTAACAAAAGACACAAAAAGGTTTTACGAATGACATGCAAATAAAGATATAAAGATAGTAAAGCTAAATATTAATATCATTAGTACCTGAAACACATGCTTAAAAGTCAACACAGAGGTTGAGTGTAATCCATAGGTTTAAATAATAAGGCTGAGCACAAGGTTTTAATCATAAGATATGAACAACATATGCAAATATCGGGTAATCAAGGTAACAACCAATGTATAGAGGCATCCCTGTGCATATAACATTTTTGATGATGCTAAGCTCTTGACACGCAAAACGTTAACCAACAAATCATAGTATCAATATAACCACGGAATTTCATAATATAATAGTGCCCCCAAGGCCGAGTACTTTCCAATTACTCGGCAAAATCGAATATAGTACATCACAATTTGCCTATCCAGCAAAAGGAGTGGGAGGGTCAATTCCTATAGGCCTATATCCCTATATTCGCACTCACTCGCAAGTGATTAATGGTTCATGATCGGAGGGTCTTGCAATGGCAAGGTAAAGCTACTTAGCATATCGTCAGGAAAGCATACCAATCATGAAAAGTATACCAAAAATACTTGTGCTCAGAAAACATTTAAAGCATGTATCTCACCCCATGGGTTTATAAACATTTAAAAGATAAAAATCGGGGCTATGAATCACACCTTAATAATAGCAGAAAACGAGATATATCAACCAAGCAAGCAATTAGTCACAGCAAACAATCATCAGCACAACCTAATCAATATAAATATCATAACTCAGCAATGGTACTCGAATATCTCAATAAACAATGCTTGAATAAAGTTTTATTAACAATGGCATTTGAAAGAAAATAGATCTTTGAAAAGTCTCGCGTGGAAGACAAGAAAGATAGAAAAAGAATAAGTCGACGAAACGACCAAATACGCAAGAAAGACGAAAGAATACCTCGAAGAAATTCGTCGAAAAGAAATGGAAAGAAAAGAAATAAAAATGAAGACACACTCAAATAAATAACAACACGCTAATAACAAGTCTCGGTTTTTACCCGTTTTCCCAAAATAACGTTGTAATAAAAGGGTTTTGAAATAAATAGTATTTGGTAAAATAGTTTGTTAGGTCACCATATTAGTAAACACAAGTAATCTTATAAGAGAAATGAGATGAGAATTAGACTTGGTTGATTAATAACAATATGAAGGATGAAAGAACAAGAGTTTTCTTAAGATATGAAATTAACCAACAAATGTAATGAGATACATGATGTCCTATTTATAGGAGAGGGATAGGGCAACACTCCCTTCCTTCCCTATCTTCTAAGTCGTGGGCTTTCAAGGCCCATTGGACATCTTATTAAACTTAAACAAAAACCATACGAGTAACTAAATAACGTAGCTAATAATGATAATTCTAGCAACCTATTACATTTACTGAAATGACCGAGACTTGACTGAATAGTTGAAAACTATGATCCTAACAATCTCCCCCTAAGGATCGGTCATGAAGGATTGTTGAAGGATAGAAGTTCGTCACGGTCATCGAGGTTACTTGACGTCTTTGTCTTTGGACTTTAACTGTTGACATTTGTAGCTTTAGACGTCTTCAAAATGATTGTAGTAGAAGTGATTCATCGTTCTTTGTTCTTTGTCTTTGTTGATGTGAAAATGAGAGATGATGTTGTAATCTGCCGCACGTCACTTTTGGTATCTCCAATGGATTCGCTCCGTTCCAACATGCTCATACATCTTTGACGGTGTTGTTGTCATGCATTCGTAGCTCTTTTGTCATTGATGTTGAAGATTCATGATTGTTGATGTAGAATCTTTCCTATGGACTGTGATAATTCTTTGAGCTTTCATCGGCATTGTGATGTATGTATGAGCACGTGGAAGTTGGTGTTCTAGATGGCATTTGTACCTGAAATAAAACAGTTAGCAATAATACAACCGGTACTTACAGGTTTGAACTAGAATTCGTCAACAGCATAGTGTGAAGACTCCTTCTAATTCGCGCCAAGGCCGTTCCTAATCGGATACCCCCTAAGGAGCTTACACGGGCACAACTAAGTACACCCACGATTAGGTGAGTCGTTGGAGATCACCCCACGACTGTAGACCATTTGAAGCCATCGTAAACACTAAGCGTAACCCATGAGGAATTACCGAAGTGACCTGTTGTCAGGGCTGTTTGATGTTGACCCTGGCAGGATATCCGTTCAATCATTCGAGAAATACCTAAGTAAATCCCTCATGAACGTTCTAGGTAGATTGCTAAGATCTGCGAAGGACTCGATAATTTACAGTTGGTGTCCATTGATGTAGGACAACCAATGTAAGATTACTAAGTGTAGCTAAGAGATCTTTGATGTATCTCGTGGCTCTAGACTCAATTAGTGCAACTTATGGTTTCCTATGCGGTGATTGGGGCAGGGTCTCCTGTTTCAATATCAACCAACTCTAAATAGAAGGTCGATAGATTACAATGGTTCCCCGTGAGAATGACACAAGCATCTTTTAAGAGATACTCGAGTGGCTAGAAGGTTAAAGTGCATGCGTCACTGGGTCCATGACGTCTTTTATCTTCAATACCGGTGTCGCCTTAGCAACAACCAGTAGCATATGAATTGAACCCGGTGTCTGCCCTAAGGTTGAATAATTTGGATGGCTCATTTCTTTTCACCCTTTTCATAACGTTTCTTTTTATTCTTCAACCCCTTCTTTCTCCGTTTCATTCATTACTCCTTTTTTCGTATCATACCTAAGGACTTCTAAATACTAACTATTGGTGATGTCCTTGGGTAGATCCCTCCGGTTTAGGCGGATTATAGGACGGTTATTCCTAACCTTAGTCACCTTATAACTCCATGACTATCCTAGTGATGCCTTTTTAAACCATTCATTTGAAAATCTCTCAAAGTGTTTGTGAATAAAAACATTTTATAACACTTTGAGGGTTTTATTTTCTTATGAAATACTCCCCCTCCACATGTGCTTATGAATATTTTGCGGAAAATAACACATGGGGGAGAAGTTTGCACTTTAGAATTGATCCACTCTTAATAGACATGTACCCGAGGGACACAGTTAGGTTGCTTAGTTAAAGGGATGCATTGTCAGTTTTTAGGTGACAACTAGCCCTAATAACTACCTTGAAGTTGTAAACATTCCATAAAGGAAGTTAGACCCGTCAAAGTAACGTCTAGAAAGAGTTTCTCGAAACGGTACAATCTACTCGGATAAATCCTTTCGAATACTAACGGTTTTTGTTTCGTCAATTCTTGGGTCAATTCTGAGTCGAGCTCGAGTGAGATACAACTTTGCCACATCATATTTTAATCATTTTCTTCTTCTCCCCCTCAAAAATAGCATATCAAATGTTGTTTTTGCAAACGATTTTGATTAAAATATGCTTTTTGAGTCTTATGGGGAGTTATCATCAAAGATTTGAGATTTTAAGAACGATGTTTTGGTACAAGTACTCCCCCTCAACTTGTGGATACTCATTGAGGTGAAATACTTGTCTTTTGAGTAGAATTGTGAAAATCTGAAAAGTTTAATAAATTCTACTCAAAAGTAAGAAGCCTTCGCTCCTTATCTTAGGATTGTAGCACTGAAGCGTACCACAGGGTCCTTTCTTTACAAGGTATGGGTTGTGCACTGTTATGTGTACACAAGCCTTAATAAATGAGAATGAATTTAGAAATAATGAAAGGTTATACCAAAAGCTTATGTCTAAGATGAAGTCAAGGCATTGAAGTCGGTGAACTTTGCATTGGGCCTTTGAAATGTCAGGATCGGAAACGATGGACGAACCCCGATATAACTTTCCAGTCTCCTAATCTGCTCCCTCCGGTTGAGCCTTTCTTCAATGGCATGGATGAAGTTCTTTACCATTCTTCGTGTGCTAGAATTCCAACGGGTATGCGTTCCTTCTTTTACCTTGTTCAGATCGTCCGTCAATCTCTCCACTAAACCATCACGAACTCGTTGCAAGGTAGCATCACAGAACTTATGAAGCTCGTCGAACCGCATGAACCGTAACTGATGCTTTGAGTTGAGGTAAGTAACCCCGAACTTTGGTTGTTGGAGAATCATTAGCTGAGATGCGTCATGTAGTTCTTCGATCATGAGTTGTGGTTTGGTGAAGTTGAGGTAATTCTGGTAGCTTTCGACACCTAACTGCAGATCTTCTACACGTTCACGGATGATCAGTTGCCTTATGAACATGAGCAAGGAAGAGATGAAGTTGTACTGATTTGACGTTGGGAAGCCCCTCATTCTTCCTTGAACTTTCTCCAGATACATATCTTTTATGTCATCAAGATAAAGATGTGGGAAATCGGCTTCACAAAATTTGTAGAGCTGTTCGTCTTGCCTCTTAACCACTATTTCCTTCATGTAAACATAATCAAACCGTTTGTCTTCCAGAATTTGCATTATTGCAACGATTCGGCCTTTGTGCTTCACATCACCGGATGTACGTTCACGTCTGTGAGTGTAGCCGAGCTTTCGTCATTCTGACCAGTTCTGAATTCCAAACAAAGCGTCTCTGTTGTATTCCACAATAGAGTTGCTGAAAATAGGAGCGGTTTCTTCAATGTTTGGAATCTCATAGCGAGCAGCTGGTACTAAAATCCTTAATGAAGACTTGTAGCGATATTTGGAAGCTTTGATGTCGTGTTGCAGGTAGCGGAGATCGTAGTTGAAGAAGAACCGATACGGAATTCTAGGCTTGTCAGCAAAGCCTTGAAGAGGTAAAGGTTTGGTCCAGTCGGTGAAATATGGTTCGTTGTGCTTTCCATGTGCATCGAAGTTGCTTTCCGGATTAAGCCAAAAAAAGGAGTCTGATAAAGCTGATGCAATGTTCTGCAAATGGTAGTCCAGCTCTATTTTGTTTCCTGATCGTGCCTTAAGAAAGTCACGAGCATCCTTGTTGATCCGCTTTAGTTCAGCTTTTGTCACCTTCTCCAGCTGAAGACCC
>LBNU01024354.1:0-14347 GCA_014162995.1 Artemisia annua | reverse complement strand
ACGAAAATATGGGCCTTGGATAAAAACCTTCTTAATTTGAATCATTTTTTTGTTTTTTTTTTTTTTTTTTTTGATTGACTTTGATATGAAACTTGACTTGAACCACTTGATATGGAACTCGTTGACTTGACACTTGATACTGAAACCTTGTAACTTGTACACCTTGGAATATTGTGATTGCATCCCTTGCCCACAGTTTCTGAGACTACAGCCACCACATTGTTATACTTGTACTACTTGTCTGTGGAGTAGCCACAACCATCAGCATGATGCACCAATGTTATGTACTCAGGTGGGCTTGGAGAGAGTCCCCCACCGGTCCCTCAACCTGATTATCGACCATATGACTTGTTACAGGGCGCGTATGGAGCCATCCTAGATTTGTCTTGCACCTTGATACTTGCTTGGGCTACGGCCCATTATGATTATGACCTCTGGACTACATTATATATTTACTGTGGTGACCTCGGTGTGCGATATTACCAACCGGAAGTCTGCTAGTTTTCTTAAGCCTAACATCGATAATCACCCATCCAATACAATTAACAACACACCATTCAATCAATAATCAATAGTTAGGTTTCATTAGATCTAAGCAAACACAAAGAAAACTTAGCCTAGCATGTTAAACAAAAGACAAGAACAAGATAGAATCAAACAACACATAGACATATTGAATGATTAATTGAATACTTATCTTCAATGTAACATGGAAGATCCAAGGGTTTAAAACCCTTAAAAAAGCTGCAAAAATCGTCTAGGGTTTCTATCTAACAAGTTCCACACGAATGACTAAAAATTATGTGAATATATATAGAAAAACAGATCTGACGGCGTCTCGTTATGGTCTTGACACCGTCACCTCGCCGTGGTTAGGGTTTCTTGATAGCCTTCTTGACGTCGTCCCTCTCTAATATGTTCTGGCTAATCAAGGCTTGACGCCGTCAGGTGTAGTCTTGACGCCGTCTGGGTACTGTTCCAGCAGAAATTTGACACTTTGTCGAATTCTTCAGTTTTATGCTCTGAAAACGTCCAAAATGCTTCCTTTTCTAGAATTTCTCTCCAAAGTACCTAAAATGCCAAAAGGAACGATTTAGGGCGATATTTGATCAAATAAATATGATTTAGGTCTTAAATGACCCCCGAAAAGCGGTACACTTTTCGCCTCATCAAAAGAAAAGATGGTATTTTTATCAGTCAAGACAAATATGTGGCTGAAATACTTAGGAAGTTCCAATTTACTGATGCTAAGTCTTCTAGCACACCTGCTGACAAGGATACTCATCTGCTTTTGAAGGAAAATAGTGGAGAAGCAGTTGATGTGCAAACTTATAGATCCATGATTGGTTCCTTGATGTACCTCACTTCATCAAGACCAGACATCATGTTTGCAGTGTGTGCTTGTGCAAGGTTTAGGTCACTCCCAAGATATCTCATTTGACTGCTGTGAAGAAGATTTTCAGATATCTCAAAGCATATCCCACTCTGGGATTATGGTATCCAAGAGAATCTTCTATGGAGTTGGTAACTTATTCAGACAGTGATTATGCTGGTGCAAGCTTGGATAGGAAATCAACAACAGGTGGATGCAAACTTCTTTGATGTAGATTGGTCTCATGGCAATGCAAGAAGCAGACAATGGTAGCTACTTCATCAACTGAAGCAGAGTATGTGGCTGCTGCAAGTTGTTGTGCACAAGTATTATGGTTTCAAAACCAACTACTTGACTATGGGTACAATTTTATGAACACCATTATTTTTATTGACAATAGCAGTACAATTCGCATAATTAAGAATCCTGTGCAACATACTAAAACTAAACACATTGAAATTAGACATCACTTTATAAGAGATTATTATGAGAAAAAGTTAATACAAGTTGTCAAAATACATACAGATGATAACTATGCTGATTTACTAACTAAAGGTCTTGATGTGGGGAGGTTTCAGTACTTGGTAACAGGTATTGAAATGCTTAACCCTTAAAATTTTTGATGTCAAAGTGTTTTAGTTGAGTGTAGGGATTTTGTACTGCTAGTTGTGTTAAAGCAACTGCTTTGTATAGTTTGTACTGGTTATGTAATAAGTTAGTCATATGTGATAATTTATCAAATGGAAATACTGTGGTTTGTATTTTCTTGGTTTTAGACTAACTATTGCAGATGTATAAGCACATTTTATGGGAGTTGATCATCTGAAGTATGTATCTGAGACACACTACAAATAGTTATTGGTTCACCATGTCCAATCCACATAAGAACCAACNTACTGATGCTAAGTCTTCTAGCACACCTGCTGACAAGGATACTCATCTGCTTTTGAAGGAAAATAGTGGAGAAGCAGTTGATGTGCAAACTTATAGATCCATGATTGGTTCCTTGATGTACCTCACTTCATCAAGACCAGACATCATGTTTGCAGTGTGTGCTTGTGCAAGGTTTAGGTCACTCCCAAGATATCTCATTTGACTGCTGTGAAGAAGATTTTCAGATATCTCAAAGCATATCCCACTCTGGGATTATGGTATCCAAGAGAATCTTCTATGGAGTTGGTAACTTATTCAGACAGTGATTATGCTGGTGCAAGCTTGGATAGGAAATCAACAACAGGTGGATGCAAACTTCTTTGATGTAGATTGGTCTCATGGCAATGCAAGAAGCAGACAATGGTAGCTACTTCATCAACTGAAGCAGAGTATGTGGCTGCTGCAAGTTGTTGTGCACAAGTATTATGGTTTCAAAACCAACTACTTGACTATGGGTACAATTTTATGAACACCATTATTTTTATTGACAATAGCAGTACAATTCGCATAATTAAGAATCCTGTGCAACATACTAAAACTAAACACATTGAAATTAGACATCACTTTATAAGAGATTATTATGAGAAAAAGTTAATACAAGTTGTCAAAATACATACAGATGATAACTATGCTGATTTACTAACTAAAGGTCTTGATGTGGGGAGGTTTCAGTACTTGGTAACAGGTATTGAAATGCTTAACCCTTAAAATTTTTGATGTCAAAGTGTTTTAGTTGAGTGTAGGGATTTTGTACTGCTAGTTGTGTTAAAGCAACTGCTTTGTATAGTTTGTACTGGTTATGTAATAAGTTAGTCATATGTGATAATTTATCAAATGGAAATACTGTGGTTTGTATTTTCTTGGTTTTAGACTAACTATTGCAGATGTATAAGCACATTTTATGGGAGTTGATCATCTGAAGTATGTATCTGAGACACACTACAAATAGTTATTGGTTCACCATGTCCAATCCACATAAGAACCAACTAGTCCAGAGCAAACAGGTACTGGTAAAGACTTAACAAATCTGTTTATGGTTGATAGTTTACCAAAAACTATATGGTTATCAACTCACCATACTTAACAGTTAAGAGTTGGCTAGTCCATAGCAAACGGCTCATGGTAAAGACACATCAAATCCGTTGATAGCTGGTAGTTTGCTAAAAACTATGAAAGAGCAGTCTATTTTTAACATATTTTATATTTCCACTGCTCTTAGAAATTTTTGTGAAAAATTTCCACTGCTTGTTCAAAGTTTCCACTGTTAGCGTAAATATTTCCACTGTTGAACTAGCCGTTGCAACTATTGTGTTAGTAACTAATTTTTTTTAACTAGCCGTTGAGAATAACCGTTTTGTTACCATACTTATAGGGTTTTATTCATGAGAATTATTTACTTTATTATTTACTTTTATTCTTTTCCAAAGATAAACTTGTTGCTAAAGATAAATTCTCTCTTGTGTATTAATCTCAAACCCTAGCAGTATAAAACAAAATCTCAATTGGCTTGTCATTCTTTTAATTCACTCTAATTCGATCTTACTTCAGTCATTCAAATCTTATTTACATGGCTATTTTGGAGTTGGTTGATGCACACAACCAGGTTGCCTTCTTGAAGAAAACAGAGGTCAAAGATGGACCTATTTTTCATCAGATTGTGGATTTTCTGAATGCTACACATATAAGGTATGCTTTAACTCTAAACCCCACAATCTATGTCTCTCAAATCAAGAAGTTTTGGCAGAATGTCACTGTCACAACTATTGATGATGGAGACACACATGAACCTGTTGCTGCACTCAGAGCAACAGTGGATGGGATAACTATTGATGTTACTGAATCATCCTTGAGGAGACTTCTCCACTTGGATGATCAAGGAGGTATCATCACATTACCCTTTCCTGAAATACTACAAAACATCTATAATATGGGTTATGATACTTCCAACCAAAGACTTACTTTTAAAAAGGGAAGTTTCTCCCCACAATGGAGATTTTTCATACATACTCTTTTGCATTGCCTAAGTCCTAAGAAAACTGTTTTGAGCAATTTAGCAAAACTATGGCTATACCTCTTATTTTTCTATCTACTAACAGGACTTTTAATTTTTCAAAATTTATCTTTAACTGTATGGTTGGCAATGTGAAGAGTAATTACAAATTTTTAATGTACCCAAGATTTGTTCAAACAGTTTTAAATGAATATCAGTTGTTACCTCACCAAAAAATTTATCCAACTCCTTGCCTGAAACAAAGAGTTTTCCAAAATATGACTCAGGGTATAGAAGGTTATAATGGGGTAGTAACTGCACTTTTTCTACAAATGCTTGAATTGATTGCACAGGTACAGGGTGAAGGGGCAGCAATCTCAGCTGCTCCCCAACACACACCCCCAATCATTGTTCCATCTATATCCTATGCTCCACCAGTAACTCACACATATGGGAGGAGGCAAAAACAGCTAACTCCTCCTATCACAACACTCAATGTGCCTGAACCTTTTGGTGAAGGTGCTAGCAGTGGTGCTTTAGGAGTACTTCCTAGTCCAACTAGGGAAGAAACTGAACCTTTGCCCCATGATTCACCTCTCTCAGCAAGTCACACAACTGGAAGTGATGAGGGCAGTGGGAAACTTAAGGAATTGATGGATACTTGTACCAAATTGTCAAAGCATGTAGCCCAATTGGAGAAAGACTTGGCACAAATTAAGCAGCAACATGCCAAGGATAATCAAGTTCCCCATGATGAAATCAAATCTCTTAAAGAGGAAGTGAAGCAGCTAGAGAAGAGAACAACTGCTACACTGGTTCCCTCATCTTCTTCCTCAGATCATGATGGTGACTCAGACGACCCCAGTGATGATTTGGGTGATTCTCCCAAACAGGGGAGGAAAATAGATGCAAGTACTAAGGGGAGGAGATTGGATTTTGAAGGAGATCAAGATCTTGGAGATTTTGAACTAGTGGATGGAGCTCAGGGTACTGAAGAATTCTCTCAACAACAAGACACAGAGGAAGTAGTTAAAGATGATTCTACAGAGATTGTGGATCTGGATTCTCAAAAGATACCTGAAGAGGTAGTGGCACCTGCTTCAAGTCAACCAGAGAAAGCACAAGCAGTTTCCACTGCTAGTCATGTTGAAGACACTACTGAGGAGGAAATTGCTAGAAAGAGGAAAGAAAAGGGGAAAGCTCCATTGTCAATTGAAGATGGTGTCTCCTCCAAAAGTAGATTCTACAGATTTTTCTTATGTACCAACAGAAGAAGAAATTGAGCATATGATCAATACAGATCCAGAAGTGAAGAAGAAAGCTATTGAGCTTGTTGCAGATCAAAGTCTTACAACTGAAGAAAGGTCAGCTCAACTAGCAGATTTTATAAGGATGAAGAATGATCAAGCACTCAATGAAATGATAGGTTCAATCAAGAAGAATCAGAAAAAGAAAAGACAACCATCAAAGGTTCAAGTTCTTGCTGGAATGAAGAAGTATTTATGCAATGTAGCTGGATGGAAGATGTCTGAATTCAAAGGGAAGACACCTGAAGAAATTGAAGGTCTATCCTATATGGCTTTCAGAAGAGACAAAGATTTAGTTCCAATGAATTCTAAAGAAGAGACTAGAAGATTCAAAAGTTTTAAAAGGCCAGGTACATCTATTGGATCAGAAACTACAAAGAAATCAAAGGTTACAGAATCCTCTCAAGCACAAGAACCTCAAGCTGAAAAGTTGACTGAAAAACAGCTTGATGATATGGTGATAATTGATTCTAAAATACTCTTCATTGAACCACCACAATTCAAGACATCCAATAGCTGATTGGGAAATCTATGAAGATGAGTTTGGAGAAGCTTGGAAGATTGTAAGAATAGGAGGTGTTACAGAGGTATACAGAGACTTTGAAGATCTTGTCAGATCTTGTAACAGGGCTGATTTAGATACCTTATGGAGATTGGTTCAAGATAAGTTTAAAGATGAAGAGCCTACAAGTGATAAAGCCAAGGAGCTATGGGTACACTTCAGAAGACTTTATGCACCTGACCCAAGTGATAGGTATTGGAGGTTTGAGGCTGATAACTTAACTACTCTATGGAAGCATTATAGCTCAAGTGATGTTCACCATGTGTCTACACAAGCTGGAGTGGATGTGTTTATGCTTACAGAAAGGGAATATCCTTTGAGAGCAGGAGTACTTACGGTGATGATTTGTTCAAAGCATATATGTGAAGAAAAGACACCTCATCTTGAAGACCTGCTGTAGAGAATTCATGAACAGAACACAAGAGCAATTAGAGAGTTAAGAAGAAGATGAAGTGTTTGGAAGAATCCCCCCATCATCAAAGAAGAAGCTGATTCAAGGAAACTTAATGATTTGCACAGAAATCATAAGTTTAGGGGAGGATCGTTGGGAATAATACTAACAGTTACCACTGCTATGTCTGAAAGAAGAAATTGCTGCAAGAATGCACTAGCAGTGGAAACACCATTACCACTGCTAGTACATATAGTTTCCACTGCTTATTAGATAACTGTTTTGTATCCGTGTATTAAATAAGTATAGAAAAGATCTTGTGAATATCCTATTTAGTTAGAATTATACTTATCTTGTAAAGGACTCCTTGTCCTATAAAAGGAGGTCCTAGATTTAGGTTAAATATACGATTCATAGCTAAAGATTCAAGGTGTAACCCTAGTGATAACCAAGATCACTCGTATTATAACTAATAATATTGAAGCTACAAGTTTGGTTTACATCTATGTTCATACTTCACTGTTCCATTAACATTCACTCAAATATATCTTCTAAGTACTTTATGGTAAATTCCGCGTACTACAAAGTATATACTCAAAGTATCTATCTAACACAAGGCGTGTGTTTAGGTCCTCATCATGTATCCATAAAGCTAGACGGCCTCAACTTTTTAACACCTGATGCCGTCAGGTGTAAATTACATGTTTTCTTCTGGGGTGTCTAGTGTTAGAAATCCATCCTTTTTAGCATAAGGTGATGGCGTCAGCTCCAAAGCCTGACGCCGTCAAGTGTAGAAACTTGACTTTTCTTGACTTTTCTTGTTTTCTTCGTACTTGAGCATAAAAACGTCTGAAATGCTCCAAAATGCTCCATTTTCCAGAAATCACGTTCCAAGTACCTAAAAAGAGAAAAGGAACGATTTGAGGTAATATTTTATCATAAAATCACCATTTAAGGCTTAAATGACCCCCTAAAAGTGTAACAAATATTTCCTTATCAATAAAGAAGTCCAATACTCTATTTATTCCTTACACATTCTTATTATGTTCTTGAAGCGTATTAATGAAAAGTATATAAAGAAGAAAAAGATGGAGGCTGCAATTCAAAGAAGATTATGGGATCCCGGAATTAAAAGTGCTTTTCAAGAAAACACCTTGAGGGCAAGCTGGTTTTGAAGGAGTGAGGAATGATATGCGTGTGGATATGCACAGGGACTTCGTGATAAGTTTGTTGGTCTAGTTTGACTTGAGCAACTCATGAATTGACAAAATATACATAAACACATGGCGTTTGGACATGGAAATAATAACGGGTTTATGATTCATGATGGGGGAAATTACAAGGTTACTCAAGAACCCACTTAGACACTCTAATAACTTGGTTGGCTTTTCAAGGGGATAGTTTCAGACGGCTATCCCTGTGGAGAGACAAATTAAGGAACACGAAGAAGCAAGCTAGGCTTGAGTTCAAAGTGTGTTGAGAATTCTAACACTCTAACTATGCTAAATCTCGTTGAATGCGCACATTCTGCTTTGTTGGAACGGGTTTATATAGCGGAGCGATTACTGTTGCTTCACATTGAAATAGTGATCTTGCCAACTATTCGTAGATAGGCATGTGCCTAGACATCTAGCCTTGATATCCTTTTGGTTTACTGGAATTGACAGTTCCGAGTTCCCATGAGCTTCTTTTGTGTCTTGGAAAGGAGAAAAGCTTATCTTCCCAAGAGTTTTTCCGCTTAAACTCTATAGACTCACCTAACTATCTTGGTCTTTGATTAGAGAGCTAAGAGATCATCAAGGTATACCTTCCCTTGTGAATCTATTGTGCCTGTGCTGGAGTTCCTTGTTCATACTGGCTGACAAGCACTTAGTAAGTTTGCACGTAAACTCTTTGACGATAGCTAGGACTTGAACTTCTGTTATTTCAGTGAGTTTGTCTTTTTATATCAGTTCATCCTAGATTCCTGATGTCTCTGAATCTTGATCCTGATGATGAAGTTACGTTGATCACTATATCTTCATGGTCAGTTAGATTATAGTTGGTGAGGTGGTCATTAACAATGAGAGAAAGTGCATCAGGGATATAGAGACATTTGTCAGATCTCAGTGTCCTTGATGTTTGCTCAAGTACCTTACTTACTGAGACTGCATCAGTGAGTAGGCGCCCCTTCTGTTGGTCTTTGCCAACTCTATGAAGTATGTTGTTTGAGCTTCATCCCTATGTCAGGGAGAGACATTCTCACTGATCATTAGTGAGTTAGATGATCACTGATATTTTGTCAGTGCGTGTCTGGATTATTTTATGTTCAAATCTATGTCAGAGATATTTGGGTCAAATATTGACCCAACAGGGTTGGGATAGCCATTATACTTATCAATTATTTAGGATATGCATTTAGGATAAGTATTTGTTGTGTTTTAGGATAAGTCTTGTATTTTTGTGAGTTATCACATAACTAGTATTTAAGGTCCTATCATTAATGAAAAGTAATCAATCAAGTTTAAAGATTAAAATATATCTCATACTTCTTTTCTTTTTTTTCTGACGGAGCTTGCAGCACGCTTGAAGGGGTGCTACTATCCATACTACCTTAACGGGTCGTATCATGATATGCGTGTGGATATGCGCAGGGACTTCGTGAAGGGTTGGGATAGCCATCATACTTATCAATTATTTAGGATATGTGTTTAGGATAAGTATTTGTTATGTTTTAGGATAAGTCTTGTGTTTGTGTGAGTTATCACATAACTAGTATTTAAGGTCCTGTCATTAATGAAAAGTAATCAATCTGTAGAAACTAGAAGGGGGGAGGGTTGAATAGTTTCACCATTTATAATTACGTTTTAAAACTTTTTCCTCTTTAGTGTCTTTGTTGTAAAAACCATTAGATTTGATAGTTATGTGATATCTACTAATGCTACGATAATTAGTAAGTAACTAAAGTGAAGAGATAGGGAAAGAACACAACCAGAAAAAGGTGCTGAGATTTATAGTGGTTCGGCACGAAGCTCTCTCTTCGTCCTACTCTACTCCCCGAGTACAATACTCGAGAGTTCACAATCACTATGTCAACACACTCCCTTCAGGCGGAGCAAACCGTACAAAAGCTTACACCAAGTTTAACGACACTAAGTGGAATGTCGAGTCCTAATCCTAGCTAGAAAAAATCTACACCAAGGCCCACGTGGCCACATGAACAAGTACTCTTGTCTACTTAGATCGACACACGATCCAAGTCTTCACGCGGCGATCACTTCGTCACATTCTTCACACGAACGAGCACTCTCGTCCTCTTGGATTCTCACAATCCAAGTCTTCACACCCGAACTTCACTAAGTCCTAATCTTCACACAAACGAGCACTCTCATTCACTTGGATTCACCCAATCCAAGTCTTCACACCCGGACTTCACTAAGTCCTAATCTTCACACAAGGACTACACTAAGTCCAAGTCTTCACACTATGACACACTAGCTAACACAAACTCCTAGTCTAGTTACAATACTTTATGGACTTACACCTTGTCCAAACACACCCTAACACACCTAACCAATGACTCGTACACAAGTCGGATATACTCTATTACAATATGTACAAATGAGAGAGTTGGAGGAAGAAGAGAATCGTAACACTTGTTACGTTTGTCTATGGACTCAATAACACATTGATTCTTGATGACTTCGAGTGTTCTTCTCTTGCACTTTGATATAGAGGATGATAGGGTCACTTATAAACACATAAAGACATGGTATAGTGATCAAAGGGGGAAGAAAGAAAGAATTGAAAGTTTTTGTGCAAAGAGGGTTAGTTTTCTGAATGAAACAGTTCAGTATTTATAGCCACCAGGAAGAGCGGGGGGACGGTCCCTTATTGTTGGACGGTCCCGTATATATAAGGGACCGTCTGCCCATTTAAGGGACCGTTCCGACATACGCTTCCATTTTTGTCCTGACGTATTGAAAGTTTATCTGGTGAAAAATCTTGTCTTATTTAGGCGGGAAAAGTAGCTGTTATAAGATTTGAATTTCAAATTTATTTTCTTTAATAAAAAATTTCCTTTAATTACAAAAATACTTTTGTAAAAATATTTTGTCACATAAAAATGTGAAGTTTTGAGAAAATAAAATCTTTGATCACTTTACTAATGTCGGTATCGTGTTTGTTCATACCTGAAGTGACGTTGTAGTAGATACGTTGTTGAAACGAGTTTTCTCGAATAAAAACTTATTAAACATAGTTTTACATAATGTGTTTTTAGATTTTGTGATTATCAAAACATAAAGAAATCGAATAATGCAAATAACGTTTTTGACATTATTTGTATTAACACAATCAAGTTTAAAGATCAATATATATCTCCTACTTCTCTTCTTCTTTTCTGAAGGAGCTCGCATCACGCTTAAAGGGGTGCTACTATCGATACTATCTTAACGGGTCATATCAACTGGTGCTTTCATTGAGAGTCCTCGTTGAGAGGGCTATCAAATTAGGGTTCCAATAAAAAACAAAAATAAAGAAAAAAATTAGTGTTCATCGATCACTATTCACGAGTACTGTTCACGATGGATTGTTCACGAAGTTACTGTTCATAGGCACTGTTCATCAGAAATATTTTTCTGTTCTTCGAGATACTGTTCATAGCATCGGACAACAGCGAGCGGGACACTCTATTTAAGCTTTTGAAAACAGGTACAGTGGCTCAATATCAGAGTGAGTTTGAGATACTTATAAATCGAGTAAAGGGGATCTCTGAAAACTTACTTAAATTGTTTTATATCTCTTGACTTAAACCAGCTCAACAATGTGCACTCTTAAGGTCAAACCCCATAACTTTAGGCGAAGTTTTTTCATTAGCTCGCATAATGGAAGCACGTTTCACGGACCAATGGTCGGCTACAACCAGCACTACACTCGGTGAATATCAAGAGAAAGCATTTGATTCTTCTGTATTATCAGAAGTTGCACCAGAAGTTGTATCAAAAGCTACTACCGCCGTTATCACAGTTACAACGATTGTAGAGACTATTAAGTTTTGCATTCTAGAATCAAAAGAAAAGGAGACGCAAATGAAGCCCGAAAAGAAGAATAAATGAACAGCATTGGGATTGACTGAATTAACAGACAGAAAGAATCAAGAAAGTACAAGTGAGGCTGTTAACGCGTATTAGTCACCTGCACTAATGGGGTTAGCTTATGGAGATACGCATTTAGTTGTGTTTGTAGGAGTGTTGTGGGCGAATAAACGTCTTCATGATGATCATGATTAGTCACAATCATTGTGATGGGGAGAATATGGTATATTGGTTGACAATTGTAAGAAGAAATGCGTGACGGTGGAAAGACTTATGGAGATATTAGAATCGTGTTGATTTGTAGGTAGTCAAGAATGGTAATTTGAAAGAGCAATGATGTAAAGGGGCCAAAACAACAAGTGTTTGAAAGAAGTGGTAGTGTCTATCAAAGTCAAATCATTTCTCAACAATATCAACGTCATCAACAACACATAATCCATGATCACTACTTCAACATTAACTATAACAACACCAAACAAATATTCAACATTGAAAGAAAGAGTTACAGTTTACAAGAATTTCATTAAAGAAAATACGATTACAGGTCAAACGTTCGAGATCACTTGAAAAGAAATCTACTCTACATCGTTTGATAAATGTCAGTGAATATTCTTAACACCTTTCTTACAGTTTGAAGAGATTCTTAGTTCAAAGGGAGTTGTTTTAGAAACTACAAAGCTTGGTTTTTGAAAAAGCTTCTGTTGGAGTATGCTCGTGTCATAATAAATAATTATATGGCTAGACATATGTGAGCCTATGGGGTCACACACTTATACACAGAGACACCATTTTATAGATTGTATTTATCGTATTCACAATATATAAACGACTACGTAACTCGGGATTAATAACGGGCCATTAAATACGAAGTTAGACTTAGTGTTTTAGGACCGGGCCAACAATGAGCAAGTCCATTGTGGGCCCTTATCATGGCCAGCCTAGGGAGGGACTAGAGGAGCATATATGAGCTTTTGAGGGGCTATGTGTAACTTTGATGATGATAAGACTAAATTGATTTAGTCTTCCAAAATAAGAGATAGATAATAACAACTTACCAAAGCTCTCTCCCCCTTTCCCTCTTGTGAAACCCACGGCCAAAACAAACACCCTTTTTAGGGGTTTGTTTTTTGATCTCTTGTTTGCTTCATCTATTGTAGATGAATCAAGTATCAAGGTTACGTGCTCAAGACTAGCATCGGGTGGTGTTCCATGACGTGTAGTGTGTTTTCATCATAGAGGTGATCTATTTTGGTCACTTGGGTTTCATTGGTGATTCGTGTACATTGGTGAAGGTCTACATTCGATTCAACCGATCACGCTACAAAGGTATAATTGCTATTTTATTATTGATTGATCATATGGCTATATGAGATCCTTGTTGGTGATGTTTTCCGCTGCGTGTATATGTTTACTTTATGTTTTTATATTCAACATCACCTATAGTGGTATCACGAGCCATCATATGATGTCATATGATCATCTTGTATGAGTAAAAATGGCTAAAAACGTGTTTTTTAGATGGAATCAAAGGGTGTTTTTAAATCAGCCCCCGGGGCTAATTTTTTGTATATGAGACCACCCTTTAGGGGTCTTATGATCTGCACTTTTTGGTCCCATGGCCATTTTTTATGCATATGTTGATTGGTATACTTGTCCGGTACGTGTAAAATGACCTAAAACGCGTGTTTTTAATCGATTTATGAAACGATTTCAAATCAACTCCTAAGGCTTCATTTTCTGTGGCAAAATAATGTTAAGAATGTCCTAATATCAGTGGGTTATGAACCTAAGGCCAATTCACACGTGTACCAATCGGGATTTTAATTATTGTTAATTAATTTCTTCGTTTCGTTGGCTAAATCTTTAATTCTTGTTAATTATTTTTGCATCCATGGCAAATACATGCATGTTTGTCCATGAAATTAGCCAACACCTTGTTTTAATCATAATATTATTGTATTATTATGTGTGTATGCAAAGCCGATGAAAACCTAGACCACTTGCGCATTGAATGGTTGTGGATGTTGTTTAATTTCGTGTTTTGGGGTTTTTTGCCATTGTTTCGGCATTTATGTAATAATATTCTTTTGGTTGTAGCCATTGTTTGGGCACCTTTACAGTAGATTAAAAGTAGATTAGTTGTATTTTACTTTCAATATAATGTAATCGTGGATTGGTGGTGAAATGCGAAAGAGTTAAAGACATTTTTGCTGAAAATAGCTGCTGGAACAAGCTGCAGTATTTTTGCTTTTCCCGGTGATTGGTAAGGAGTTAGAGGCTAAAATTTTTTGAGCAGGTGCACAAGACATGGGCCTACAACTTTCTAGTTTTGATCTAAGCCCGAGGAAGCCTCCTTCAATGTCTATTGGGCCTCCGAACACAGAAATTCTGGAAGGACAGCAACTACTTTTCATGTGCATTATGGGCCTCCCACTTGCTCTTGATTGTCTTGGACCAAGTGGGAGTCCTCCGTGTGGTTGTGTGGTTGGTCCCTAGTTGACTCTTGGTTCTCGTGATGGCTCACGAGACCGAGCAAAGGTTTATTCATTGGTTAAGACTTTGCATATTGTGGTTGTGTGTTTATGTTTTGCTTCTTCTATATCATGTGATAACATGGAAATTGAAAATTGTTTTCTATAAACATTAACATGAAACACAAACCATTTTCAAACTAAGTCTTTTGATTTAGTTTACTAAGGTTTTGAAACTTGAAATCA
>LBNU01024351.1:2766-14944 GCA_014162995.1 Artemisia annua | reverse complement strand
AGGCCATGTGGAGTGGAAGCTAATATAGGAGTGACCCATGACCTTACATACTTACATCACCCATTCATGATTGATCACAAGAAACATTATGGGTTTAAACCAGGTTTATTAGGTCAAGATGGATTTCCAACTAGGAGTCTCTCGAAGTTGATAGGAGATGATCCCTTTTTAGGAGAAAACTTTAATTCACCCATTGAACAAAGTGAACTAGGTAAGTTTATGATGAATGGAGCACACCCCTTTGAGTATATAATTCAACCACCACTCTTTCCTCACGAGGCATACCTCCACCGAGATGGTGTGTATCGCTACTACCACCCGCACTTAATCTTAAGTGTTGGGAAAACCTCCCCTTTATCCGTTAAATAAGGGTAGAGTCAGGCTCGTGACTCGCACAAAAACAAGAGCTTCTTGGGAGGCAACCCATGCTTTGTTTGCTTTGTGTTTGTTTTGTTTGTTTATTTGATTTTATTTGTTTCCGTATGTAAGTTATATTTCTTGTTATTGATTCATGCTTCAAACTAAATTGTGAAAATGCTTTACTTTGTTTTTAACTTCGTCTTAACTACATATAAAGGTATTTTGCAAAAGCTAAGTGTAAGGGAAATACAAATCGGTTGATAGGAACGAATGANAACAAGAGCTTCTTGGGAGGCAACCCATGCTTTGTTTGCTTTGTGTTTGTTTTGTTTGTTTATTTGATTTTATTTGTTTCCGTATGTAAGTTATATTTCTTGTTATTGATTCATGCTTCAAACTAAATTGTGAAAATGCTTTACTTTGTTTTTAACTTCGTCTTAACTACATATAAAGGTATTTTGCAAAAGCTAAGTGTAAGGGAAATACAAATCGGTTGATAGGAACGAATGAATATGAATCATAACAATGTAAATTAACATACATATTAGTATTTGTGTGAGTCAAATGCTTGTATCGAGTCATAATGAATTTTTGCAGGAATTCCAGGAAGTAAGGTCTAGTTTCTCCAGAATATTTCCCGAAAACTTAACATGAGAATTTTGTCAGATCATTTTGACTGCGTCAGGCAGAACCACCTGACGGCGTCAGGCTAAAATTTTCTGCAATTTTTGAAAGTTTTGTATTTCTTTCGGAAACATAAAAAGTTTTGTCAATGCTTTAACTTATAATCTCCAGGAATTCTGCAAAAATATTCATTCCACAAGCATTATATCTTATTATAGATTATACCGCCGATTTTATGTGAGGTTGGCCTTTATCTTTTTCAGGTTAACAGGTTATTTTGGACAAAAAGATGATTTATATTCTGGAAGGGAAGCTTTGAATGCTCATCTTTCTTGGAAGAAGATCTAACCATGTTACTTCACTATCCACATCAAACGATTCAGGGGAGTACTTGATTTCATTCTTTCATTTTATTTTCTTTTACATCTTCTATTTGAACATTGGGGACAATGTTCGGTTTAAGTGTAAGGGGGGTAAATGAAAGCACCGTTGAGAATATACTTACGCTTGATGTTTTGCTTTGTTTGATAGTAAATTTGTAATAAAACCAAGAGAAATATTTGTTAGGGCAATTTTAGCGCCAATTTAAAATTTTTTACAACATTTAGAAGTGAAACCTTGATCTTAATGAGCGTCTCATGGATAGGAAATTGTATGACTAGCACAAAACCGTACCACTAAAAAATTTTCCACCCCAAATATGTGAGGTTCGCCCCTAGAATTGGTAGGAAAAGCATCCATCTTTGGTGCTATGATGTGAGTACCGGTAGCATTTAGATTCTAGAACTTGCGTTTGGACCATCTCAAATCTACAAGTGAGACTACATTCGTGTAGTTAAGATCTACTACATGATAAGAGGCATTAGGATTAACCCATTGTTTTACACCTGTATTTTTGTTATAATTACATTGACTTCATTGGTCAAGTATCTCCCACACCTTTGCGTTGTACCCATTTTTGGTACATGATACCCCTAGTACACCCCTCCGAGCCTATCTTTTCGTTTCGACCTTTGAGCATCTTACTCAAAGTGAGAATTTGTTACACCCCACTTAAATGTACACCAAAATCGCCTTAGCCTACCTTGTATTCACTCACCTTTGGTGCATTATTGTGACAACATTTGTTAAACCCTTAGTTAATTATCTAGTCAATTACATGGTTGCTAAGTCGAGTCATATCCTTGTACATATTGTTTTGGGACGATTGGGACTCATGGGTAAAGTACTAGTGTAATGGAGTAATGGGGAAGAACAACATTACCACCCCCATATGTGCTAAATATTTTAAAAGTACTTCAAGTTTTTCAATTATCTTAATTCGAGTCATTAGAATAGTAATTGTAAAGTTATGTAAAAATTCAAGTGTAAGGGGAATGCAACTCCCCTATGATGTATTATTTTGGATGGTAGGGCAAGAGTGTATGAAAAAAAAATGCATATTTGGATGTTTATGGAGTGTATTATTTGATGAGACGAAAAGTGTTACACTTTTAAGGGGTCATTTAAGCCTTAATTCGAGTAAATGTGATGAAATAATGCCCTAAATTGTTCCTTTTGTCATTTTAGGTACGTTTGAGAGGAATTCTGAAAAACATGCATATTTGGACGTTTTTGGAGCATAAAAGTGAAGAAAACGGCAAAGTCTCAAAAGAAACTGGAATCTCTACCTGACGTCGTCAGCAAACGTTGACAAAGGAGTGAAACTACTTTACACTTGACGGGCCAGAAAGATTTTGGAACTTTTACACCTGACGCCGTCAGGTGTTACAAGGTGTAGGCCGTCAGGTTATAAGCTAAAGAGTGACGGCCCAGAAGGATATAGAGGGTGACGGCGTCAGAAGTGGATCTAGGCCATCCGAGAACCCTAGTGGCGGCGAGCTGACGGCGTCAGACTCTATAACCTGACGCCGTCCGAGTGTATTTTCTATATATACTTTTCTATTGTTCCTTCATTAGTGTGGAACTTTTGGTACAAAACCCTAAAGACGAATTTACTGTAATTTTAAAGGTTTTCTAACCCTTGGAACCCTCATGTTGAATTGAAGATAAGTCCTCACTTTAATTTAATCAATATGTCTATGTGTTGGTTAATTATCTCTTTTACTTGTCTTTCAATTAACATGCTAGGCTAAATTCTTCTTGTGTTTGCTTAGATCTAATGAAACCCAACTATTAATTATTGGTTGATTGGTGTGTTGTTATTTGTTGGGATGATTGTTCCATCGATGTTAGGCTCAAGAAAACTGGCTAACCTCCTTATATGGTAACCTGCTTGAACGTATTGGGAAACATGTAGCCAAGGCATACTAGGCTATTAAGGTAGTATTTAACGCATGAGCCACTGTTTACAATCCCTATGGGAATGTAGTGCATGGCGTAGGAGGAGATAAGAGCTCATAGAATTGGAGAGATATGTATGCCACTCCATGAGTTATTAGGAATACGCCCTTCATCCACACAATTAATATACATACCAATTAACCGGTAAGAGATAGTTAGGGAGTAATGAAGTCTAAGTAAACACATTTGTCTCCATATAGTTTTCACAACCACAATAGTTTCAGATATTTTATTTTTCAATTGTAGTAATTTTGGGTTAGTTGACTAACAAATAGTTCCGCCCACTCCTTCAAAACCGAGATTTTAACTTGCTTTCCATAAAATATAAAAATACAAAAAAGAATCTTCCTTCACCTTTAGACCTATTAGAGTAGTTCTTCTATCCTAACGAACACTATTCCCTGTGAGAGAACGATCAATCCCCCGTACTTACCACTATCCTATACTACATCGGTCAGGTACACTGCCTGGTGGGGTTGTAAGCCTCTTGAGATCCCTCGAGAGGTAAAACCTGTTGTAAGGTCACAAAACCACGCATCATGTAGTGGTAAGTACGGGGGATTGATCGTTCTCTCACAGGGAATAGTGTTCGTTAGGTATGAAAAACTACCCTAATAGGTCTAAGGATGAGGGATTATTATTTTTGTATTTTTTTTTATATTATGAAAGCAAGTAAAATCTCGGGTTTGAAGGAGTAGGCGGAATTAGTTGCTAGCCAACTAACCCAAAAGCTACTATTGCAATTAAAATAAAATAACAAGAAAATTAAAGGTTGTGAAACTTATATAGAGACAAGTGTATTTACTTAGATTTCCTTACTCCCTAACTATCTTTTACTGGTTGATTAGTGTGTATTAATTGCGTAGATGACGGGTGTATTCCTTAGTACCATTCGTGGGGTGGCGTACGTACTTCCCCAACTCTATAAGCTCCTACTTCACTCCTATGTCGAGCCGGCTAAGAAGCTCCTAACATGGGATCATTAGAATTCGCTCATGCATTAAATACAGCCATAATAACCTATTACGCATTGGTTCATGTTTCTTAAGACGTTCAAGCAAGTTACCCTATAGGAGATTAGCCAGTTTTCTTAAGCCTAACATCGATAAACAATCATCCAATACAATTAATAACACACCAATAACCAATAATCAATAGTTAGGTTTCATTAGATCTAAGGAAACACAAGATAAATCTAACCTAGCATGTTAATTGAAAGACAAGCATAAGACATAATTAACCAACACATAGACATATTGATTAATTTGAATGGAGACTTATCTTTAATTGAACATGGAAGAATTAAGGGTGAAAAACCCTTGAAAAAGCTGTCAAAATCGTCTATGGTTATACATCCTGACGCCGTCAGCTCGCCGCTATTAGGGTTCTCGGATCACTTAGATCCATCTCTGACGCCGTAACTTGTAAAATAGCTCTGGGCCGTCTCTCTTTAGCATTACAACTGACGGCCTACATCTCCTAACAACTGACGCCATCTGGTGAAAACATCCTAATTCTTTCATAGGGCGTCTTGTTAAGTCTGATTCCATTCCATTGTCTTGGTTGGCTGACGGCGTCACCTTGTGACTCTGACGCCGTCAGGAAGGATTTCCAGCATTCTTTTGAGACTTTTCCGTTTTCTTCACTTTATGCTCCAAAAACGTCCAAACTGATGTGTTATCCAGAATTCTTCTCAAAAGTACCTAAAAGACAAAAGGAATGATTTAGGAAAATATTTGATCATATTATCACGAATTAGGGCTTAAATGACCCCTTAAAATGGGTACACTTTTCACCTTATCAAATACCCTTACACTTGATATTTGCTTGTCCTTAAACAAATAGGCTTTTATTCCAATCAAAATATGAGTTAGGGGTCATTTAACACTAATATAAAAGTAATTACAACAAATAGTTACTCGACCCTAATCAAAATAAGCATGGAAATCATACACTAGCACCTCGCAAATAGTGTTTGGACACTTTCATCTCTCGGGTGTTATAAACCTATAAAACTACATTGGAAATGGAATAAAATCACTCACTACCTGTCATGGAAAATAGATTACCATAGGCTTGGGAGAGGATCAATTATTCCTCCACTAGGCGTAAGCACCTAAGATAAACTATCAAAGAGGGCTTTCCAAAGGGTTGTAATGTAAGGTGTAGGGATATGATAAACACGGTTTGGTTGGAATAAAGAGTATTTTACTGGTGGCAAGTTAATTATCATGATCAAATGCATGTACTATAAAATGTTGCTAAGCCAAGACTCGACTCAACTTAAGCTAAAAACAAAATAACAAAAACATATACAAACATAAAAGGAAACAGGATGGTAGTCCGTATGTTTTTTCTACTTTTCTTTTTCTCATTTTATTTTGTATTTTTCTTGATTTTTTCGTTTTTTTTTAATTTTTTATTTATTATTATTATTATTATTTTTTTGCATACACTCTTGCCCTACCATCCAAAATAATACATCATAGGGGCCTCGGTTCTCCCCTTACACTTGAACTTTTACATAACTTTACAAATAACTAATCTAATGACTCGAATTAAGATAATCGAAAAACTTGGAGTACTCTTAAAATATTTTGCACATATGGGGTAATAATGATGTTCTTCCCCATTACTCCATTACACTAGTACTTTGCCCATGAGTCCCAATCGTCCCAAAACAATATGTACAAGGATATGACTCAACTTAGCAACCATGTAATCAATTATATAATTAACAAAGGGTTTAACACAAATGTTGTCACAATAATGCACTAAAGATGAGTGCATACAAGGTAGGCTAAGGCGATTTGGGTGTACATTTAAGTGGGGTGTAACAAATTCTCACTTTGAGTAAGATGCTCAAACGTCGAAACGAAAAGATAGGCTCGGAGGGGTGTACTAGGGGTATCGTGTACCAAAAATGGGTACAACACAAAGGGTGTGGGAGAATTACTTGACCAATGTATCCACCGTAATTATAACAAAAACACGGGTGTAAAACAAAGGGTTAATCCTAATGCCTCTTATCATGTAGTAGATCTAACTACATGAATGTAGTCTCACTAGTGGATTTGAGATGTTCCTAACGCGAGTTCTAGAATCTAAGTGCTACCGGTACACACATCATAGCATAAATGCTTTTCCTACCAATTCTAGGGGCGAACCTCACATATTTGGGGTGGAAAATTTTTTAGTGGTACGGTTTTTGTGCTAGTCATATAATTTCCTATCCATGAGACGCTTATTAGGACCAAAGTTTCACTTCTAAATGTTGTAAAAAATTTTAAATTGGCGCTAAAATTGCCCTAACAAATATTTCTCTCGGTTTTATTACAAATTTACTATCAAACAAACAAAAATCAAGCGCAATTGCATTCTCTAAGGTGTCTTAATTTCCCCCCCTTACACTTAAACCGAACATTGTCCCCAATGTTCACATAAAAGATGTAAAAGTAATGAAAATGAAAGAATGAAACAAATACTCCCCTGATTCGTTTGGTGTGGATAGTGAGGTAACATGGTTAGATCTTCTTCCAAGAAAGATGAACGCTCAAAGCTTCCCTTCCGAAATATAAATCATCTCCTTGTCCAAAATAACCTGTTAACCTGAAAAACAATAAAGGCGAACCTCGCGTAAAATCGGCGGTATAATCTATAATAGGATATAATGCTTGTGGAATGAATGTTTTTGCAGAATTCCTGGAGATTATAAGTTAGAGAATTAACAAAACTTTTTTATGATTCCGGAAGAAAAACAAAACTTTCAAAAATTTTAGAAAATTACTGCCTGATGTCGTCAGGTTGTAAGGCCTGACGCCGTCAGAGATGATCTTACAGAATTCTCATGTTAAGTTTCCAGAAAATTTTTGGAAAAACTATACCTTACTTCCTGGAATTCCTGCAAAAAATATCATTATGACTCGATACAAGCATTTGACTCAAACAAGTACTAATATGTATGTTAATTTACATTTTATGATTCATGTTCATTCGTTCTTATAAACTGATTTAGATTTCCCTTACACTTATCTTTTGCAAAATACCTTTATATGTAGTTAAGACGAAGTTAAAAACAAAATAAAGCATTTTCACAAGTTAGTTTTTGAAGCATGAATCAATAACAAGAAAAATAACATACATACGGAATCAAATAAAATCAAACAAATAAACAAATAAACACACAAAGCTTGGGTTGCCTCCCAAGAAGCGCTTTTCTTTATTAAGGAGTCTTGTAGCTAGACTCAAAGTCACCCTATCCTACATAGGTGAGTTCTGTATCGAGGACATCCTTAGGATTGATTTTGGTTGGAAGTGTCCTATTGGTGCGTTTGGTGAAATATGACCTCTCAAACTTCTCTCCATCCGGATCATATAGAATCATCTTTATGTGCCATGATCCATCTCCTTCCTTAGGTGGCTTTTCCCAATTCCATTTATGTTTATCGCCTTCGCTTTTNTAAACACACAAAGCTTGGGTTGCCTCCCAAGAAGCGCTTTTCTTTATTAAGGAGTCTTGTAGCTAGACTCAAAGTCACCCTATCCTACATAGGTGAGTTCTGTATCGAGGACATCCTTAGGATTGATTTTGGTTGGAAGTGTCCTATTGGTGCGTTTGGTGAAATATGACCTCTCAAACTTCTCTCCATCCGGATCATATAGAATCATCTTTATGTGCCATGATCCATCTCCTTCCTTAGGTGGCTTTTCCCAATTCCATTTATGTTTATCGCCTTCGCTTTTCCACTTATTCATGGCTAGGTTGATTGGCAAAAGTCCTAGGAAGTCGGTCATCTTTCTAAAAACTAGGGGATCTTCAAGGGATCTAACTCGGTGTCCCTAGCCAAAAGTTATTCTACCGTTTGTGTTCGGTTTACAAATTCCTCTTCTAGGTAGAATGGGCGTTGGGGTCCTATGAAGTCTCCTTCTAACCATGGTCCGTATCTAGAGGGCCTCCTATTAACATCGGTTGATTCCTCAAGAGTGTCGTAGGCATGTTTCTTAACATCATATATCGACCTAGTTTCTCCTTCTCCTACCGCTATTTTGGATCCCTTACAATCAATCATATCACTAGCTGTGGCTAGAACTCCTCTTCCTATCAATAAGGGTCATGCAGGGTCGCTAACAATATCAAGGACGTGGAAACCGGCTAAAATGGTTAGTTTTCCTATGTGAACTACCACGTCCATTACTACTCCTACCGGGTATACTACACTTCCATCCGCTAAACCTATTATCACCTCAGTTTCTTCTAGCTTTCCTAGTTTGAGGGCGGTGTAGAGAGGTAGTGGAAGTAAGTTAAGGCTTGAGCCAAGATCGGCTAATGTGTCATAAGCCTCTGAATTACCGATCTTGCAAGGTAGGACAAATAAGCCTGGGTTGTCTAAATTCTTAGGTAGCTTGTTTCGAACAAAGGCGATCCCCTTGTCACCTAATTTGAGCTTCTTCTCTTATTTTTCTAAGAGGGCGTTATAGTAGGGGGCTCGCTCTAACACATCAATAACCGGACGTTCAAGGTGGAGCTCCTTGAATTCTTCGTCAAGGTTTTGAGTGGGAGGTGTTTCAACTATGTTGTTGACCAATTTAGTGTTGGATATCTTATTCTCATGGTCTTTTTGAGGGATTTGGGTTTGTTTGAAACACGTGCTCATGGCGTTGACCGAATAGTATTGTGGGCAAGAACTAGGGGACGAAACTGAAGAAATGGAGTTAACGTTTAGTTTCGGGTTCTTGACCGTGTCGCTCGGGAGGGCTCCCATCTCTCGGTCATTGAGAACTTTCAACAAAGCGTCAATTTTATTGGTCATCTCGCTTTGCTTTTGTTTGAAATCGGCTTCAAACTTTGCTAGACGAGCTTCTTGAGATGCCATAAAATTGGACATCAATCCTTCAAAATTATTGGTACTACCATAGTTGTTGGAAGGATTGTTGTTGAAGGTACGGTTCGAGTTTGAACCGTTGGGTTGAAAACGATTAGGTGGGTTGGAAGAATTGGTTTGGGGCGCGTTTTGGTTTGGCTTCCACCTAAGGTTTGGGTGATTTTTCCAAGATGGGTTGTAGGAATCACCGTAAGGGTTTGGCTCGGGTTTGAAAGTGTACCACTTGTCTCCCGCTCCGTCGGTACGCGAGGATGCGTAGTCCGCAAAAGCTTGTTCGGGGAGTTCCATGCAATCACGAGTGTCGTGGGGACCACTACATAATTCGCACGAAGAAGTGATTTTGTTCACTTGGCTTGAAGGTTTAGGAGCCTCGTAGGATTTCATAAGAAACTTGACTTGGTCTTCAAGTTCTATGATCCTACGGTCGGAAGTGCTTGAATTATTCGAAGGCAAAGATATTGCCTTGACCGTTTTATTCAAATCACGGGGATCATTCCAACTTTCGTTGTCATATAGAGCAAGATCTTCTAGGAGATCCCATGATTGTTCCGCACTTAGATCACGTAGCTTGCCACCGGCCGCTTGGTCAATGGTTTGCCTCGTGTGGAGATTGATGTGGTCATAGAAGATTTGGACTTGGAGCCAAAGGTCTATGCCATGATGAGGGACTTTTTGGAGTAAGTCCTTGAATCGAGTCCATGCCTCGTAGAGGGTTTCGCCTTGGCGTTGTTGGAACGCCAAGATATCATTCCTTAGCTTGGTAGTTCTCCCCGGTGGGAAAAATTGAGCAAGGAAACGAGTTGTGAGATCGTCCCAAGAGGTGATGGATCCTGCGGGAAGTCGCTCAAGCCATTGACTAGCTTGGTCCCGTAGAGAGAATTGGAAGAGACGCAATCGGGTCGTCTCTCGAGTTGCAACATCAAGGTCTATGGAATCTACGATTTTGAGGAAATCCTTGAGATGTTGGTTTGGATCTTCGGAACGAAGTCCATGGAATGCGCATCCGCTTTGCACCAACCGGATGGTGTCGGATCGCAAGGGAGTGACATTGGCTCCTTGAGTGAGCTCAATGGTGTTTCGATAGCCAAGGTGGCTAGGTCGGGAATACTCTCCTAAGGTGCGGGGTCTAGGAGGTTGGTTTGGTTGTGGTGGGTGGTTTGGTTGAATTAGGTTGTTGGGATCAAGGATGTTACCACCTTCCATGATGGCGGATGGTAAAGATTACGAACAAAAACACGAAGAAAAAGATAGACTAAAGAAAATCCTAGAAAAAGAAAATAAAAATCTCACTAGAAAGGAATCTAGTGAGTAGACCTAAAGAAATAAAAATTCTACCTAAACAATAACTATTCCCCGGCAGCGGCGCCAAAAACTTGATGCGTGGTTTTGTGACCTTACAACAGGTTTTACCTCTCGAGGGATCTCAAGAGGCTTACAACCCCACCAGGCAGTGTACCTGACCGATGTAGTATAGGATAGTGGTAAGTACGGGGGATTGATCGTTCTCTCACAGGGAATAGTGTTCTTTAGGTATGAAAAACTACTTTAATAGGTCTAAGGATGAGGGATGATTATTTTTGTATTTTTTTTATATATTATGAAAGCAAGTAAAATATCGGGTTTGAAGGAGTAGGCGGAATTAGTTGCTAGCCAACTAACCCAAAAACTACAATTGCAATTAAAATAAAATAACAAGAAAATAAAAGGTTGTGAAACTTATATAGAGACAAGTGTGTTTACTTAGATTTCCTTACTCCCTAACTATCTTTTACCGGTTGATTAGTGTGTATTAATTGCGTGGATGACGTGTGTATTCCTTAATACCATTCGTGGGGTGGCGTACGTACTTCCCAACTCTATAAGCTCCTACTTCACTCCTATGTCGAGCCGGCTAAGAAGCTCCTAACATGGGATCATTAGAATTCGCTCATGCAGTAAATACAACCATAATAACCTAGTACGCATTGGTTCATGTTTCTTAAGACGTTCAAGCAAGTTACCGTATAGGAGGTTAGCCAGTTTTCTTAAGCCTAACATCGATAAACAATCATCCAATACAATTAATAACACACCAATAACCAATAATCAATAGTTAGGTTCCATTAGATCAATGCAAACACAAGATAAATCTAGCCTAGCATGTTAATTAAAAGACAAGCATAAGATATAATTAACCAACACATAGACATATTGATTAATTTGAATGGAGACTTATCTTTAATTGAACATGGAAGAATTAAGGGTGAAAAACCCTTGAAAAAGCTGTCAAAATCGTCTAGGGTTTGTTCCCAAAAAGTTGCACACTAATGAAGGAAAAATAGAAAAGTATATATAGAAAATACACTCTGACAGCGTCAGCTTATACATCCTGGCGCCGTCAGCTCGCCGCCATTAGGGTTCTCGGATCACCTAATCCATGTCTGACGCCGTCACTTGTAAAATAGCACTGGGCCGTCTCCATTTATCATTACACCTGACGGCCTACATCTCCTAACACCTGACGCCGTGAGGTGAAAACATCCTGATTCTTTCATAGGGCGTCTTGTTAAGCCTGATTCCACTCCTTTGTCTTTGTTGGTTGACGGCGTCACCTTGTGACTCTGACGCCGTCAGGAAGGATTTTCAGCATTTTTTTGAGACTTTGCCGTTTTTTTCAGTTTATGCTCCAAAAACGTCCAAAATGATGTGTTTTCCAGAATTCTTCTCAAAAGTACCTAAAATGACAAAAGGAACGATTAGGGCAATATTTGATCATATTATCACGAATTAGGGCTTAAGTGACTGATCGTCGCAGAACTAGCTATGAAAGCAAAGAACCACGGGTATCGTTGTCCCAACGAGCGTTGAAATTGATCTAGTCACTCAAGTCGTGAGTTATGTGAGATGAATGGTTTGAAAGATGTGAATTTGTTTTAGTTATGCTACAAAAGATTGCATAAAGTTTAAATGAAATAAAGAACGATAAGAAA
>LBNU01024350.1:101925-123760 GCA_014162995.1 Artemisia annua | reverse complement strand
AGAGAGAGAGAGTGGAGACTTCATGAAAGATTAAGAACAATGTGTGTGTATTGATGATGAAGCTCTCCCCCAATAATGAGGATTACATTACATTATATAGTCTAACAAGTCTAGGGCTTTGGATATTACATGTATGGCCCTTAGACTTCTTTCTATTTGAACTAATGGACTAATAACTTTTGAAACGCTTTCTAACGCAACCTATTACATGATTTTAGACTTTAATGGCCGACACTTTATATTATAAAAATACAAAGCTAACATCACACGAATATTTTTTGAGAGTAACTATTGTTCGTCCTTTGGCCACATAAATATATAATATATGTGACATTTGAGATGATTCTTTCTAGTAAATGTGTATTTTGTGTGACTATTTCCCGTTCTGTGGCCACATGAATATACAATAAATGTGACGTTTGTGATGATTTAGTCACACAATAGGTGTTGCTTTTTTGGAATTAGTCATATACAATTTAAAACAAAGTGGCAAAAATTGTCAATAAGTGTGACCATATGCTCTTTAAAGTGTACAAATGTGTATTTTGTGTGACTATTGATCATCAAATGGCCACATGAATTTTATGTTTGTGTGGCCTTTTGTAATATTTAGTCACACAGCGCATGTTTGTTTTCGGTATTTAGTCACATACAATTAAGCAAACAATGGCCAAAAGCATTAATAAGTGTGACCGTATGTTGTTAAAAGTGAAGAAATTTGTATTTTGTGTGACTATTGATCATCCAATGGCCACTTGAAGTTTATGTTTGTGTGGCCTTTTGTAATATTTAGTCACACAAACCATGTTTGTTTTGGGTATTTAGTCACATACAATTAAGCAAACAGTGGCCAAATGTGTTAATAAGTGTGACCATATGATGTTTAAAGTGCAGACATGTGTGTTCTATGTGACTAATGTTCATCCAATGGTCACATGAATTTTTAATTTGTGTGGCATTTTGTAATATTTAGTCACACAAAGCATGTTTGTTTTGGGTATTTAGTCACATACAATTACGCAAACAGTGGCCAAAAGTGGTAATAAGTGTGACTATATGTTGTTTAAAGTAAAGAAAAGTGTATTTTGTGTGACTATTGATCATCCAATGGTCACATGAATTTTATGTTTGTGTGGCCTTTTCTACATCGACACTCTTCCGACTATGTTTGTTTTGGGTATTTAGTCACATACAATTAAGCAAACAGTGGCCAAAAGTGTTAATAAATGTGACCATATGATGTTTAAAGTGCAGACATGTGTGTTCTATGTGACTAATGTTCATCCAATGGTCACATGAATTTTTAATTTGTGTGGCATTTTGTAATATTTAGTCACACAAAGCATGTTTGTTTTGGGTATTTAGTCACATACAATTACGCAAACAGTGGCCAAAAGTGGTAATAAGTGTGACTATATGTTGTTTAAAGTAAAGAAAAGTGTATTTTGTGTGACTATTGATCATCCAATGGCCACATGAATTTTATGTTTGTGTGGCCTTTTGAAATATTTAGTCACACAACACATGTTTGTTTTGGGTATTTAGTCACATACAATTAAGCAAACAGTGGCCAAAAGTGTTAATAAATGTGACCATATGATGTTTAAAGTGCAGACATGTGTGTTCTATGTGACTAATGTTCATCCAATGGTCACATGAATTTTTAATTTGTGTGGCATTTTGTAATATTTAGTCACACATCGAATTAAAGAAATAGTGACCAATAATGTTAGTATTGCTAGTACTAAGTTAGTATTGCTGGATCAGATTTACTACTGCTAGTATATAAATAAGCCAGACCTAAAAACAAAAAGCAATTTCAACTTGAATAAAACTTGAATGTATATAAATGAACCAAATATATATACAATTGTAATGTCGCATATAATCAAATTCTCAAGTACCATAAGTTAAAGCCTTTTGACTCCTCACCGCATTAGCTTGCTTTAGCAAGGTTTCACTAGAGACCAAATGTTTTCGCTTCGTTGGTAATTTTAGTCCAGGATTTTATTCACTTATTTTTGGTATCGTAGCTGGTGGTGTAACCTGTAGTAAACAAAAGACGCTTGTATCAAACATTGAATTAAATATGAAGAATTATATATATGTAGGTTGAAAAAACACATGTATATATGTACCTCCTCTTGAATAACAATTTGATCCGTTGGCCATGCAAAGAAACCACCTATGCCTTCCTTAACTGTCTTTTTCCCATTATTTGCTACGTCCGGTATAAATGCTGCATCCACTATCGATGACTCAATTGACACTTTGTAGCAATCATTTGGGTGTGGTTGGTTATGCAGCATTGGTTTTCCGTTAGACTTGTATACGATACCCGTAGCAACAATTTTTCCGTTCTTTAAGTGCTGAAGTTTTCACTATATTGTCTGAAAAAGAGATTTTTTGCATGTATATATTAGAAATGATTTAAACAAATTAATAACAAGAAACATGCATGTTGAAATACATACTATTTCGTCGTTGCTTTGGCGTTTTCTTAGGTGCGGCAGTTTTAACAGGTTCCTGTATGTATGTATATACGTATGTATGTATGTATGTATGTATGTATGTATGTATGTATGTATGTATATATAAATATATATATATATATATATATATATATATATATATATATATATATATATATATATATATATATAAGACACGGTACATTATTTAAACAAAAGAATAACAATTAAGAAACATGTTGAAATACATAGTGCTGGTATTGGAGACACGGTTCCATGCGATTGGGAATCTATAGAACCGGTTTGTCGTGGCTTAAGCGTTTTTGTATGTCCGATAGTTTTAACAGGTTCCTATATATATATATATAAAACACAGTAAATTAGTCATGTATCTAAAATTAAAAAATCAAAGGTGGATGTTTTATTACTTACCACAGTTTGCATTACCGGTATGTTTCCAAAGTTTCAAACCCCTTAGGCTTCTTCTGAATTATCGCATCTTTATCACGTACACCAACACTTGACTGAGTTCCGTCGTCGGCCACCTCATCTGCGCTGATATCTATATTATTAATGGCCATTGGAGTCGTCACCGAATATAAATTAAGAAATACAATGGTGTTAGTATTAGAAAATGAAATTGTCAACAACATAAAAAATGGCTTACATCTGAGTCTAATGGCATTTGAGATTGCAAATTCAACTGCATCCCTTATGATTTCAACTCACTCAGCAGGTTAGGAAGCACTCCCTTTGTTTCTGCCATCTCACTGGACAATTTCTTGACCAATACATCTTTTTCTGACATCTCGTTGGACAGTTGCTTGACCAGTAGATCTTTTTTTTGACGCTCGCGTCTCTCATTATCAAGTTGAGTTTGAAGTAACTCAAGTCTTTCATCAGTTTCTTTTCTGCTTTCGAGAAAGATGAAAATACCTCTTATATGTAACTCCACTTCCCACTCCTCTTGCATAACCTCCCTTTTCCTTACCAAACACAACTGTCATGGCATCAGTGCCATCATCAACATCCAAGGTTCCTTCCTTGATCTTTTCATCAGCTCATTTCTGCAAAAAAAATATGGGAATTATTGGTATTAAAAGTTAGTACCGCTAGTATACAAGTTAGTACGGCTAGTACAAAGTTAATGCTGCTGGTATATAAGCATAATAATAGAATTTGCAGTCAAATTTACAAGTTTATCTGTCAATGAACTAATCTCAGCATCTAGAGATTCTCCGTCTTTGTTTTGCCTTCCTTTGATCCACAATACACTACGCGGGGGTACTTCATCTGCTTCAATTTCTTTTTTTTTATCTAATGAACATCAAGTGCATACGTACACATGTAAAGTTAAACCAATTAAGATAATTACGACTCTGATCAATTTGTAAAACAAACATTATATGTAAAAACTTACCTTTTTCTCTTTAACATAAACATATCCACCTCGTCCCATGTTATGCTGATAAATATTTTTGGAACGCGACAGTTTAGCTAATTCTGATTTCTCCTAATTATAAACACAAAATCATAAGGCGTTTAGATGCGGTAATGCTGCAAACTAAAAATTATGAAATGACATATAGACTTAAATAAATATGACGAATTAAAACCTTGTATGCATCGGTGGTCGTGTAGGTTACAAACCCAACCCATCCTTCTGGTGTCATAATTGTACTATACTTTTCCGGTGGTTCATTCATTTTCGAAGGTGTATCTAGGTTGGGCAATATGTATTTTTCCCTGAGTTTCATTCTGTAATTCCGTAGAAGTATACCAAGACGATTCATTACCACCTTTTTGAATATCACATCGATATCAAAATATCGCTGCAAAGATTAACACAATGTTGTTAATTAGTTGCAGATAATTGATAAATTAAACTTATGTATGTAGCACTGGGTTAAAAATTAGTATATACGTAACATGATGTCATCCCATAATTTTTGTCTTGATTCTTTATCCACCTTCTTCCAGGATAGAACCTTCAAACCTATGTGCTCACGAACCACATCTCCTAAAAAAACTCGCAAACAGTGCTCTGTTTAACCCTGCTACCCTATTCAACGCATCGAAGGTTACCTTCTGCTTTATTTTACCAGGATGGCTATATTTAAGGCGAAACTTAGCTAGCCTGGTTTTTCCCCTAATAGATAGTGGTCGATTTAATTGGTTGTAATTTTCTTCATCATATGAATGATATTCCTCGTCCTCATAATGTATTGTGTTAACATCACCTTCATTATCTGTAAGCAAAATATCAGTATCAACGTTTTCAATCATTTCCATGACTCTTTATGAGCAACAATGTGTACAAGAAAATGATTATGGCTAGGAGAGTAATGGTGATTAAAGATTGATTTTTGTGTTTTGGTTGCAGTCTTTAGTTTAGGAGATAAACAGGGTTTTTTCATGAATATGGGCTCTTATTTTTGTTAACTGCCATATAATTAGGTGATTTAAAAATTTTGGATGAAAATTTTGGCTCTAAATTCTTTTAAATTATTTTCAAAAAATTTCGCTTATACTGCTTTTCTTTTCTCCAAGATCATGACTATTGAGTCAGGCGGCTTCTTTCAGTAAACCGAGGAGAGTGATGATGATAAATACTACCTCAGTCCCAATATTGTCCTTGTTTTACTTTTTAAGTATTTCTTTTACAACTTTTACCTTAATTTTTCTTTCTTGTTTTATATAATACTTTATGAGAAATAGATAAATGGATTGTGTTTTAAATGTATTTTCATTAGTATAATTTTCATCAAGTATTATACAACACAAATAAAAATATTTAAGGTCAAAGTTATAAAAGAAAGACTTAAAAAGTCAAACATGGACAATAATTTTGTTAGAAACGGCAAACTAAGTCCTCCTTCCTTTAAACTATGACTATAAATTAGGGGTATCGATTGGTTCGGTTATCGGGTTGTTCGATTAGTTCGGTTTCATTAAAGCGGTTATATTTTTATTCGGGTCATTAAACACAAAAACGTGTAAAAACAAACAAAAATGGCTAAAAACAGATGGAAATGGATGAAAACGGACTAAACGTGTAAATCGGGTTGTTGGATTAGTTCGGTTTCATTAAATCTGTTATATTTTTATTCGGGTAATTAAACACAAAAACGTGTAAAAACAAACAAAAATGGCTAAAAACGGATGGAAACGGATGAAAACGGACTAAACTGGACGATAACGTGTAAGAACGTAAGAAAATCTATGAAACGTAAGCAAATGTACAATAATGTGTAAAACAGACGAAACATATTAAAAGGAGGAAAACGTCTGAAAACGACTAAAACTGACTAAAACATGAAAAAAATAGACGAAAACGTATGCAAAACTAAGAAAACGTATAAAAACGGCCGAGATCGTTTAGAAACGACTAAAACGGAGGAAAACGCACAATGGTCGGGTTACCGTGCGGTTCATGAAATGTTCCATTAATAAATAAACGAACATAAACGAACTTTTACCGAACGGTTCGTGATCAATGTTCACTGAACGTTCAGTTCGTTTACAACTTTTAATTCAACAATTGTTTTTATTTTTTTTTTTAAGTTTTGTCCAAGTCGAGTCAATATCAAGTCGCAACAAACGAGTCACGGTCAAACATTTATTCACAAATTAAGCATGAGGTACAACTAGTTGTTCAATCAACTCATTTTACATGGCATACAACTTAATGCATAAGACTGTATGAAGCGTCTAATGCCACTTGTACTGTGTGCATCATCAATGTAATTTAGTGGTGTACATATCACTTCCTAAACCGTAAACCGTAAACCCTAAACGCTAAACCAAATTAAATAACAAATATATTTACAACTTTTAATTTAACAATTGTTTTTATTTCTTTATTTTATTTTGTCCAAGGCGATTCAATATCAAGTCGCAACAAACTAGTTACACATTTCGAGTTAGCTAAGGGGGTGCTTGGTTGGGGGTAATGAGGGGTAGGGAATGGGAAAGGTAATGATTAAACATCTCTGATTATGACTAGGGAATGCAATCATTGTTTAGTATCGGGTAATGGGGCATTACCCAGTAAATTGGGAGGTATGGAATGATTACCCACCACCAGCAGCAGCCGCCATCACCAGCAGTAGCCACCACCACCACCACCACCACTAGCCACCACCACCATCACCACCACTACCAGCCACCACCACAACCACCACCATCAGCAACCACCACCACTACTAGCCACCACCACCACCATCACCAGCCACCACCATCACCACTAGCAGCTACCATTACCACCACCACCACAACCAGCCACCACCACCACTAGCCACCACCACCAGCCACCACCATCACCAGCAATTACCACTACTACCACCACCACAAACTACCACCAGCAGCCACCACCATCACCAGCAGCTACCACTACCACCACCACCACAACCAGCCACCACCACCACAACCAGCCACCACCACCACCACTACCACCCACCACCATCAGCAGCAGCTACCGCTACCTCTACCACCACCACCACAACCAACCACCAACACCACCACCAGCTACCACTACCACCACCACCATAACCAGCCACCACCACCACCAGCAGCCACCACCACCACTAGCCACCACCACCAGCAGCCACCACCACCACCACCACCACCATCACCATCAACAGCCACCACCACCATCACCACCATCACCACCAGCAACCACCATCAGCACCAGCAACCACCACCACGATTAATCGAATAGTCGAGAAGAGTATTGACGAGAACTTGAGTCAAAACGAGATGTCGGAAATAAGTCAAAGAGAAAACTAACAACAAACATATCAAATAAGATGAGTTGATTGGTAATCGTCGGTATTTTCCCAAAATCCCATTTTTTATAATTCTAGGCAGGTATACTCGTTTTATGATTTAAAACAAGTTTAGACTTACGACAAAGCCTAAGCCCTAAACCCTAAGCGAGAAAGCCTAAGCGATAAACCCTAAACGCTAAACCAATTCGTAACTCAAACAAGAACCGAAGAATAATACAATAGTTTTGGATAGGACAAGATGTAAGATAGACATAGGTGATTTAACCCTCTGATCCGAAATGAATTTTATCCCCAGATGAAACAATAGTAAACACAGTTACCTTTATCACTGAGAATAGATTACCAAATGACCCTTGGTCACTAATCATTACCTTGGTGAGGAATCTAGGATCTTAGGGTAGACAAATTGACCATAGGAGTCTACCGCCTTTACAACGGTTTGAGAATTAGATCTTAATTATCATCCCTTTAGTTGTTTGCCATTAGTTGTTTGCCATTAGTTACTTGCCATATGAACCACTCCAATTGATCATTAATAAAATATAATATAAAACCCCTTTTATTATGTGACAATCATTTTAATTAGATAACTAGAAATCAAGCGTTCTTGGGACGACCTCGGTCTTACCATTCCCACACTACACGCGACCGGGTACACTGCCCGTTAGTGCATAAGGTGTACCATAGGTAGACGAGAAATTATAAATGTAAAACATGGTCAGTAAAACCTGCATCAAGTTTTTGGCAACGTTGCTGGGGAACGGTCTTCGTATTTTTGGTTGTTTGATTAAAATTCAATATTTACTTTTCTTTATCTTGTTCTACGGCGTAACATAGTAATAATGGTTACGCCGTAACTTGTTCTTATTATAAATTTTTTTTCTGACCTTAGACAGGACCTACGGCGTAGCATGGTGATGGTTGCTACGGCGTAGCCTTTTCTTAGGCCTAGTTATGGCGTAATTTGACTATGCCGTAACCCTATCTCCAATATTTAAAATTTTGTATTAAATGTTATATCTCCCTTTTTGCTCGTGTTTATTATTTTTACACATTTAATGCACGAGGTTGTGATAGTGTGCAGGATTGAGCAAGTAAGAACAAGTGGAGATGGTTGTTAGCATGCTATGGTAATGAAAGCAATGGACATAACTGGAGACGTCCGATTGATGTTTGTTGATGAAGGAAGCAAGAGTCTAACTTAAAGACTCAGGAGTTTAAAGAAAAGTGCTCGTCGGGAGGCTACCCGTCCCTATCCATAAAATTAGTTTTTGTTTTTAATTTTTAAGACCTTTTTGAACATTTTTTTAGATTTTAGGATTGGTCTTGGTTTGGTTTGTTTTTTTATCATGTTTGCAGGTTTAAAGACCAGAATAGAAGAGAGGAGGGCCGTTAACTCCTCGACAAGAAAGAAAAGTCAAAAGTTCGGGTAAAACTACAACAGTAAGTAACTACGGCGTAATTGGGCCGATCCATTACGCCGTAGCTTGTAATTCGCATGACCATCTGCCCTCTTTAACATAACTACGGTGTAGCTGGGCCGTTCCACTACGCCGTAACCTGTTCATTCCAGGTTTTCTTAACTTTCAATTAATACGTAACTGGGCCGATCCAGTTACACCTACCTATTCCTGGAAAACTTGTTTTCAGTTTAACTGAACTACGCCGTAGTTGGGCCGATCTACTATGCCATAGCTATTACCTGTTGCAATAATTTTTCCAAAATGGTTTCAAACCATTTCGTAACCTTGTATTAGTAGTTAAATGAACTTTGTGGGTGTGTTCCCTGTAAACCCTCACGAGACTTCACTCGTCCACCTCGGGACACCGAGTGGTTTTAAAGACTTGTTGCATACGATAAATGCAGCCGTGATTCCTACGAAAGTGAGTTAGGTTTTATTTTGTTCATTTTCATTTTCATTTTCTATTTTTTACATTTCGTGCTATTTTTGCTTTTATCCGGAATTATGCTTTTTGGTATTAGTTTTTCTTGCAGCATTACAGGTTGATGCATTATGAAGTAAAGTTTGGCTGCAAGAAAACACTTTCTATCCAATCTAGTTGAGTTTTTCGTTGATGGAGTTTGGATGTTGCTCAAGGAGGCATGCTTGGAGCATGTTTTTAGACACGCATTATTGATCATACCGAGCAAATCCAGGGGAGTTTTTCGTTTCTAACCCTTCCTGTTTTTCATGTATATGCTATAGTAGGACCCAAGTGGGGGGAGGGATTAGAAATAAATACCCACCTGATTTTACTTGCCTTTGTTTTTCTAGTTTTTAGTGAATAATATTTCATATATAAAACCTTGACATGTTATTCATTACTTAACTAGATTAATCTATACTGAGCACACCTACCATATATTTCCATTGTGTGAGGATAAGCCTTTCCGTTTTCCCCTTATACATAAATCCATAAATATGAGTGTGCCGGTGGCTGTAGCAGACTTTAGAACTTGGCATTGCATATCTTTTTGAGACCATTATAATGAGCATTACACTGAGGTAACTTAGTGTAATTGGTGCAGCTAGGAATTAAGGCAAATTTTAGGGTTTAACCTAAATAGCCCATCAATTATGTATTATGTATATTGACTTTTCACATCGATTAGTCAATCCCCCTGTTAAACCCTTTTGTTGCACTCACCTTTAGTGCAAGATACCCCTAGACACAGCCTTCAGAGCCTTTCCTTTCATTTTGTTCACCCAATATATGTTTCGTTACACCTATCGCCTAGCCTACCCTGTAGTTTCTTATAGTCCACGGTCTGGGCGTTGTTGGTTAATTTTGGTTCACTAGTGAAAGTCGTGGGTTTTAAATAAAGGGATTTTGGTAGAACATCGGGTTTAGATGGTAGTTGATCTCAAGTGGGGGGATGCTTTGTTTGTTCGTATTGTTTATTTTCATTTTTTGTATTCCTTGCCTTGCATCAAAAAATAAATAAATAAATAAATAAAGAGATAAAGAAAAAAATAGAATAAAAAAAGAGAAATAAAGAGCATGCAAGCAAACGTTTGTTTATTTGTTTATAGCTGATAGTAGTATAAATCAGCTTATTTGTCGTATTGTGTTAAGTATTTTCACCTTGCGGAGCTTATACTTTATAGACCCGTGTCATTTCTATCTCTCCTTTCTATTTTAATATATACAATGAGGGCATTGTACATCTCAGGTGGGGGGAGGGGAGATAGAAATGATTGATATTATGGTTTTTGGTCAAAATATGTGCAAAATTTACCCAAAATTTAATTTTTTTAGGGCACATAAATTTTTTCCATTGATAATGAAGGCCGAGTTAATGCATCCTATTTGCCTAGTTTATGGAGATTATGAGGTACAACATTACATTTTATATGCATTAACTCGTGTATGATGATATTGAAGACCCCTTGACTCTTTACCCTCGAATTTTGCTATGGGATTGAATGCGAGTAGTGACGGGGCGATTGTGGACTTTAGGAAACTATTTGTTTCGTGTCTTTTTGTTTACACCCATTTAAATGTTTCCCCATGTCTTTTTCCTACCCTAGTCATTTCTTACCTTTAGCTTATTCGAGTTAAGGAATTGAGCAGTCACAGGTGTCTCGTTCATGGATTTGGGCGAGCATTTGTGGCTTTGTCGCCTTTTCTGGAATAACGGTATTGGTAGAGAGTGATTTAACCCCGTAAGCCTTATTGTTGTGTCAACCCATTTGCCTTTTAGAATAGCTGCATCTATAGACACTATTGGTGGAGATTAGCATCTTTGCCAAGCCTATGATAGAATAATAGCCATGACTGAGCAATTGAGTGATCCCCCAAAATAAACACATAGATTAGTGAGAGATAGTGTGATTTCAAATCCCTTTTCGTGAGGTGCTCGGGTTGGATATTTCTAGCTTAGGTAATTTTTAAACTCATATCTTCCAAAACATCTTGGGAGATATCTTTTTAGAAATAATTTAAAAGGTCTACTTGAGGACAAGTAGAGTTCAAGTGGGGGGATATTTGATAACATCAAATTTACCCATGATTTAAGCATTAATTTCCCTTTGAATTGCTCATCATTTCTATTCATATGAAGAATATATACTCTTATTTCTTTCTATTTTGGTTTCAGGGTAAAGATGAGTAAAAGTACGTTATTTATGATTTATTGGCTTAAGAATGGGAATTACGCTTGAAGTTACTATGAAGACACAAACACTGCGGTCTAGTTAAGTGATGATACTACCCCGTTAGATAATTTATACCCCAAGAGATGAAGACTACGCAGTATCTAGCAAATGAGCTACGGCGTAATAGGGAAAACTACCAAGATACGCCGTAGTTAGTAACTGGACTACGGCGTAATAATGAAGATATTAACTCTACGGCCGTAGTCTGCCTTGAGGCTACGTCGTAGTGACAAAATGCGAAGGCTACGACGTAACTTACTATTTAGCTACGCCGTAGTTGTCGATAAATGTGGAGTTACGACGTAACTTACTAATTACTACGCCGTAGTAATTTATTGTGAAGGTTACGGCGTAACTTGTCATTTAGTTACGCCGCAGTTTATTGCTTGGGCGCGAAGGAATTAAAATTCATTGACCAGAAGCGAATAAATGCATAAATATTCTATATTATTAGAAAACATATTTGTTGGGAATTAAACTAATAGTAAAAAATGCTAGTGTTGGAGTTCCCACTGCTGGAAGAATACACTAGTAGTGGAAACATCATTCCCACTGCTGGAAGAATACACTAGCAGTGGAAACATCATTACCACTGCTAGTACAAAGTTACAACTGCCTATGTGATAATGACAGAAATGAGAAGATAAACATAGAAAAGATTTGATGTATATCTTATTCTGTTAGAATATACTTATCTTGTAAAAGACTCCTTGTGTCCTATAAAAGGAGATCCTAGATTAGGTTAAGAAATATCTGTTGTCAATAGAATCCATATACGTATGTTTTAGAGAGCTTCAAGGTGTAACCCTAGTGATTAGCAAGATCAATAGTATTATTATCATTAATAATATTGAAGCTTAAAGTTTGGTTAAACCTTTGTGTTCATTACATAACGTTGTTCTCACTTACAATACAACTCATATACAATCTTCTAAGTGTTAACAAGTAAATTCCACGCGCTTGTTAGTATTACTCAAAGTATCACTCTAACACAATGCGTGTGTTTAGATCCATCAAGTGGTATCAGAGCTAGGTTCTGATACTTTGAATTAGAAGATTCAGAAGAACTCTTAAAAGAAGATGGCATTCTCCGACTCAGAGGTACATTCAATTAAAAGTTGTGCTAAATCTTGTTCTGCTATAAAAGAGTATGAGAAAATTAAAAAGCAACTTGATGAACAGAGGTTAGAGCTAAATCAAACTAGTTATAACCTATCTAATCACAAAAGAGGCATATCAGTTTTAGAAGCACAGTTAGAACACTATAGGGCAAATGAGTCTAAGTACAAGGATGATATAGTTGTTCTAAAAAGAGATTTAGACTACAAAATTGTTGTAAATGAGGCCCTTAGAGCAGAAATAGAGAAACTTAAAAAGGCTAATGATAATGTTCAAATAACTGTAGACACACTAGCTTATGCCTCAGATGGAGTTAATAAAATTTGGGAATCTCAAGTGGTTAATAAAGCCAAGTCAGGTGTGGGATACAACTCAGTTCCTCCACCATACAGAGGTGTACCTTCACCTCCTGGAATTGACCCAGCACATACAGGTTTAGAAGAGTTTCAAGAGCCTAAGTTTGAGTATGGGCCAAAAGCTACTGAGAGTCCTAAATTAGAAGAGGTGGTTGAGAGTGCAAGTGATACTTCTCTTGCTAATGAAGTTGTGTCTGAAAATAAGAGTAAAATAGAAACCACTATTCCAAAAGTGGTTATGGAAGTGGTTAAAGAACCAACCGTTACACCTAGAAAACAAGTTAAACAATCAAGTTCAACAACTAGGTATGCTAAGATGTATAGATCTCAGAACAGGACAAAAAGCCCTAGGGGAAACCAGAGAAACTGGAACAACCTTAAGTCCTAACAGCTAGGCAATAAGTTTGTCATGTTTAATAAGGCTTGCTATGTGTGTGGTAGTTTTGATCACTTGCAGGATAAATGTAATTACCATCAAGTGAATAGGATGGTAAGTGGGAATAAAAGGGTGTTTGGTAATGTCAATGTTAGAGTCAACACAAACAGTTTTTCAAGAAACATTCACGCTAATGTTAACAGTAGAATGACTCCAAGGGCAATATTTATGAAAAATGGTCTAAAAACTTTAAACTCAACTAGACCAGTTTATACTGCTTACCCAAAACAAACTGTTACATGTGCAAAACCAAGATTTTCAAATCAAGCACAAACAATTAAAAGGATCTTTTACAAGCAAACAGTTGGACCAAGTCAAAAATGGGTGCCTAAGGTTTCAACTGCTAAGCCAGCAGTTCCCACTGTTAGGCCAAAAGTTTCTACTGATAGGCAAAAGAAAGCTGTTAAGGGTAATATGGGAAATGGCATGAAAGCTACAGCACAATGGGTTTGGAGACCAATAACAGGTGACAAAGCATCCATGGTTAAAGAAACACACTTATATTGATGCAAGAGGGAGAGTTAAGTCAGTAGTGGCTTGGGTTTCCAATGTTTATCTGTTCTAGTATGTTTTGTTAGTCATATTCATTATTGTTAAATGGAAAATAGTTTGTCTTGTATTTTCTTGGTTTTGGACTAACAAATGCAGGTTGATAAAGCAAATGATTTGGAACTATCAGATTGCTTGATATGTGAATAGGACTGTATGCTGATATAAAGTTTGGAGTGTGTGAACTGGACACACAACAAATGGTTATTGATTCACCATGTCTAAGACACATAAGAATCAACTAGTCCAGAGCAAGCGGATATTGGTAAAGATTTAACAAATCCGTTTATGGTTGATAGTTTACCAAAAACTATATGGTCATCAACTCACCATATTCTAAGTGATTAAGAGTTGGCTAGTCCATAGCAAACGACTCATGGTAAAGACTTATCAAATCCGTTGATAGTTGGTAATTTGCTCAAAATTATAAATATTTTTCAAAGGTTATGAGGAGTGTTATTTATACTACTTAGCTAATTGTATGGTAAAGGGCTATCACTACTGTGTCAAGTTTAATAGTTTCACAGGACAGAGATAACATTAATAATTCCTCTACCATGGCAACACCTAATGTGTCTCATCCTTTTGGATTGGATACAGGTGGTGGAATCTTAAAACAAAAAAATGAAACATAAAGGTGGTTCAGCTGTATGATACAAAAGGTTTTGATGAAACTCTGTACCATTTTCTCTGATTGTGATGATTTTGGTGGTGATTCTCCCAAACAGGGGAGGAAAAATGATTATAAGGTTCAGGGGAGGATTGCTCTCAGATCAAAGAAACTCAATTTGATGCAGATATGGAAGCTATGCTGATGCACAACTTTCTACTGATAGAATACCAGTTTCTACTGATGGTAGCAATTCAAGGCAAAGGTAAAGGTATCATGATTGAAGCATACAAAAGAGTTCATCAGTTTGAAAGATGAGAACTGCATGATTAAAAAGATAAGTGTTTGGAAGAATCCCCCCCAACATCAATGAGGAAGTTTAATTCAAGAAACTTGTGGATTTGCAGAGGAATCACAAGTTTAAGGGAGGATTGTTGGGAATTCAACTAATAGTACAAAATGCTAGTGTTGGAGTTCCCACTGCTGGAAGAATACACTAGCAGTGGAAACATCATTCCCACTGCTGGAAGAATACACTAGCAGTGAAACATCATTACCACTGATAGTACAAAGTTACAACCGCCTATGTGATAATGACAGAAATGAGAAGATAAATATAGAAAAATTTGATGTATATCTTATTCTGTTAGAATATACTTATCTTATAAAGGACTCCTTGTGTCCTATAAAAGGAGATCCTAGATTAGGTTAAGAAATATCTGTTGTCAATAGAATCCATATACATATATTTTAGAGAGCTTCAAGGTGTAACCCTAGTGATAAGCAAGATCACTCGTATTATTATCATTAATAATATTGAAGCTTAAATTTTGGTTAAACCTTGGTGTTCATTACATAAAATTGTTCTCACTTACAATACAACTCATATACAATCTTCTAGGTGTTAACAAGTAAATTCCGCGTGCTTATTAGTATTACTCAAAGTATCACTCTAATAGTATTAATATATGTTTTCTATTTATTTTGTTTACGGTGGGGAAGAAATAAAGTACTATATGGGCCGAAAGTGTATTATGGCGCAAGATAAAGGGCCAAACTTGGACAAACTCAAAGTCTAATATTATAAATAGAAGACCATGTGTACGTAGGTATCTATCTTTTGGAAAAGAAGAAACGTAATTCATTTCTTGTGGGGCTACGCCGTAGAGGCAAAAAGGAAGCAGTTTGGTGCGTAGCTTTTAGAGGCAAATCCTTCGGGGTTTGCCCGGGTATTCGACTAGGGGATCAAAAGCATTTATATAGCGCGATATGTAATTTTACTTCGACACTCATTTATTTATTATGTTTCATTATTCTTGATCACAATATTGATTCTGCATGATTGTTGATTGTCGTGATGCATATTGTGTTTTATTTTATTGTTTTTGTAATTTAATTAATTAACTACGGCGTAATCATTTATTCAACTACGGCGTAGTAATTTATTTAACTACGGCGTAGAGATATAATTGATTACGGCGTAGTCTTAATTAATTAGTAATTTATTATTCGATCTTTATTTCTAGTTTATTATCAGTTTTATTTGTATACTTTCATGGTGAGTTTTAGGACACTCTAGTTCCCGTAGAGTTTAGCGTTGGTTGTTCCTTAGAGGCTTCTGGAATTAACCCTAGGAAGCAAGCCGCTTGGGATGTGACTTGGTGATAGCAATATCACCATACATGTGCGAATTAACCCTAGGACCACCTACCAATGCTATACGCTTAACGGAATTAGAGGGGTGTAAGATCTGACCATGCCGCATCCGCTAGACTTGTCCATGTTAGTAGAGGCACTTAATGACTCTTACATCTTCGTACCGATGAACCCACGGCTTTACAATAGTTTTGGATAGGACAAGATGTAAGATAGACGTAGGTGATTTAACCCTCTGATCCGAAATAAATTTTATCCCCAGATGAAACGATAGTAAACACGGTTACCTTTATCACTGAGAATAGATTACCAAATGACCCTTGGTCACTAATCATTACCTTGGTGACGAATCTAGGATCTTAGGGTAGACAAATTGACCATAGGAGTCTACCGCCTTTACAGCGGTTTGAGAATTAGATCTTAATTATCATCCCTTTAGTTGTTTGTCATTAGTTGCTTGCCATATGAACCACTCCAATTGATCATTAATAAAATATAATATAAAAGCCCCTTCATTATGTGACAATCATTTTAATTAGACAACTAGAAGTCAACCGATCTTGGGACGACCTCGGTCTTACCATTCCCACACTACACGCGACCGAGTACACTGCCCGTTAGTGCATAAGGTGGACCATAGGTAGACGAGAAATTATAAATGTAACGCATGGTCAGTAAAACCTGCGTCAAGGAGAGCTCAGGTTCTAACAAGTTGGTGTGAAATGTAGTGAAGCAGTTTTTAATGATGATGTTTTCATGTTTTTAGTATCTTTAGTATTTAGGTGGGATAATTATATTTATGTTTGCAGCTTTTATTGTTGGGAATTCTGCTAAGTGAGAATTCTGCTGATGGAATCTGCTGAAGAGATAGATTCTGCTGAAGAAGTGTTGCTGCTGAAGACTAAGTTTCAGCATATTTGGTTTCTGCGGAGATAGTTAAACCGCGTATTTTGTAATATAGTTAGGATATGCATGAGTAATATTAGGAAAAGATAATGCATATCGTTTAGAGTTTATAGAATATACGTTTCTTGTGAAACGGTTTAAGGTTAGGGTTCCTTGTCTATAAAAGGAACACAAGTTTATGTTCTATGTACGAGTTTAGAAAAACAAGTTTATATTATATAAGAGATCCATAGAGGATCAGCCGTTCTTAGTATTCTTTGTTCTTGCTTATATTTGTTTTCCGCTTTAAGAATATAAGCTTTGGAGACTTTCTATTAGGGTGTTTGTGATTACATAAACATTGCTAACGATTCAGAGTGCTAGAAGATCTATCAAGGGTATTAGTTTCAACAAGTGGTATCAGAGCCTCGGGAGAGTCTCTTTGATACTAAGAACATCAACTTTCTACACACTCCTCAACAACACAACCTTACATCATGCCTGGATCTGACACCGAGTCAGATACAACACACAATCAAAACACAGCGTCCCTTCATCACCTCACTCTCACTAACAGCAATGCAAAATTCCCCTACCTTAAGAAAGAAGAGTATGAACTCTGGACGATGCAGATGCAGAACTCATTTTCCAAGGAGAACAAGATAAAAAATTGGAGTCAACGATCAAAGCAAGTGAAAGTATCTTTGGAAGGTGGTCCTTAAAGTTAACAGCCCAAAGAGGACTGACACGGACACAGATGGTAGAATATACTATCTTGATCCTACATCTGCTGAAGAGGTTCTTGCTCTTCAGCGGGAAAATAAAGTGAGAACTATTCTTCTTCAAGCTATACTGATGCGCGTGGATTGCAACACGCACTACGTTTTACCTCTCGAGGGATCTCGAGAAGCTTGCAATCCCCACCAGGCAGTGTACCTGACCGATGTAGTATAGTGTAGTGGCAAGTACCGGGGGATTGATCGTTCTCTCTGATCGAGGCAGAATAAGCGGTGAAGCTTGTAAACCTCGGGTCGTAGTCCCAACGAGGGTTGAAATGGATCTCGTCGTTCAAAACCGTGAGTTATGTGATGTGAATGGGTTTAAAGATGATTTGTGTTTTAGTTACGCTACGAAACGTTATTTAGAATTTAAAAGAAGTAAAACTTGTTAAAGAAGCTAAAATAAACGAGAAAAGAAAACATAAACGTGAAAGGAAATAAAAGAAAGAAAGAAATGAAAATGAAATAAGTATGTAAAATGTTTTTGGTTTTTAAATTGAATTAATAAAAGTAAAGAAAACGTTTAAAAGAAAATAAAATAAGTGAAAATAAAAATAAACTAAGTTAAAAGAGTTTAAAGAAAATTCGACAGAGTAACGGTAAGAAATTAATAAAAGTAAACTCCACTCGATAAACGATGGAGTGTAAATAAGCCTAGCTCAGCTTAAGGAACAAACAAGACACGACACAAGAAAAACTAAGACTCGACACAAAATGAAAACTAAACTCGCTAAGACATGGACTCCATACTCGCTATCCTTGTAAAACCATACTCGCTATAAGACCTACCAAACTCGCTAACATAAAGACTCCATACTCGCTAGATTTCAAAAATGAAACTCGCTAAGTAAATAACCCCATACTCGCTAGCTTTATAAGAATGATACTCGCTATGGAATGAGATCCATACTCGCTAGACAAAGATGATACTCGCTGGACTTAAGGACCAAACTCGCTAGACCCTTAAAAAAATATCATACTCGCTAAGAAAAAACACAAACTCGCTAAACCCTAAAAAAAATACTTGGACTTTTTAACGTAAGAAAATTTTATAAAAAGTAAATAAAACTTATTAAAACTTAATAAAAATACGTTTAGACACTAAAATAAGCTTAAAAATAAGCAAATAAGCCACGACTTATTTTGCAAGCCCTAACCCATAAGCTATTTTATGCGACTCAAATAAAAATCATGCAAAGGTGGTAAAGAAAATTATAAAAGCTTGTAAAGATTAAGAAAGAACTTGTAAAGATTAAGACAATAAAGATTAAAGACAATAAGACAATAAGTAAATTAAGACATGAAATTTAAAAGTGCATTAAAATAAAACTTACATGAAATTAAAGACAAGTAAATAAAATTAAGACATAAAAAATAAAAATGAAGACTAGAAAATTAAGACTAGCTTCTAAATGAAGCTTAAGGGTGGTATTTAAGGGATCCATGGTGGATTCCTTTTACATCTAGCCCCCTCAACTCATATTGTTTATGAAATGACACATAAACTTCTATTACACTACTAAACGACTTCTAAAAAGTAAACTTTAGTCCTTGTAATCTTGAGGAAATATGTTGACGAGTCTTCAAAAAGTCTTCAATGATATAAAAGTGATCACTTGCTCGAATTTGGGAAGCTTATATATGATAATCATCTTTAATCTTCGATTACGTGTCTCTTTCATATTCATGAGCTTTTAAGTAATGAAAACATCGTCACGGGCTTTACTTAAGTAAATTTCATCGTTGACTCGGCTTCTTGACTCTTTTCCAAATCTCGTGCTCGTTTAGGGCTTTTTGGTTGGTTTTCATGCCATTTATGCAATATCCGTTTCTGCACAGTCACAAACACAAAAACACTATATCTTTGGCGTTACACGTTAGTTTTTGGTCTTTTACACACTTAAACTAAGGTCAAAAGTATGTGTAAAATAGCACACATCAAAATCCCCCAGACTAAGGTATTGCGTGTCCTCACGCAATGTAATCACGTCACGCTTCAAAGATAAATAATTTCACACCTCTCTTTACTAACTTTAAAAAGTAGCAAAACGTTCAAAAGAGATACGAAATCATTTATTCCCTAAAACGCCCCGAGTTTCCATTTTTATTCCATATGCTACTTATATTATACTACTTTAGCTTATGACGGTGTGCTTGACTTTCATTATCTTTCAATAACGATTAAGGGTCATAGAGCAAGAACACGATTCATAGAAAAGTGACCGATTGGATAAAATTCATCGTCCCTAATTTTTCACAAGCTCCCAAACTAAGTGTAAAAACGGATCATTGTTTAATTACAAGTTAGATGCCAACGCTACTCATGGAAGTTACTCGTGTACCTCTTGCTCCCATTTTCCTATTTTTGTTGCTCATTATTTTATTTTTGTGAGAGAAATGAATTTCTTCATAAGCATCTCGTTTCATAGTTTTTAGTCCGATAAAGATACCAAATTCAAACGCTAAGTAGTTATCGATCTTCTCATAAGAAGGTTTGCAAGAGAAATGTGGTCCACATCAAGGATATTGGATACATACAAAGACTTTGGAATACATTAAAAATAGACATAAGTTGGCTAGTACATTTCACGTGCACCTCATGCGTCCGATCTAGGATCGTAACATGCACCTCACGCGCGACCAACTTTAGTCTTAACACTAGAACTCATAATCCATAAATCTTCAACATACATCCTTATTCTTTCTTTTCCTTTTCTTTTTCTTTTTCTTTTTCTTTTTGCATTTTTTTTCTTTTTCTTGATGCTTTTTCACTTTTTTCTTTCTTTTTCTTGCCTTAGTAACTTCTCGACTCCGAACCTTCACGGTTTCAGTCCAAGACCTACCGCCAACTGCTAGGGTTGGAATCTAGGATCCAAGGCCCGATCTCAATCCGAAGTCTTGAAGCACCTTAGCTCATACATAACAACGGGCTTTAGGGTAGCTCCGAAACCTCATGTGTACTACGCTTATTCAACGATATACAATACAACTCAATATAACGGCGTGTATCCATGATGTGTACCCAATTTCCCAAGCAAAGATTCTCTTAAGAAGATAAAGAACTACTCATCGGCTAAACCTAACATCTTTAATTATTTTGCACATATATGGGGTGAAGCAATTTTGTGGGAACAAAAAGACATGAGTACCTTCGATGAGCTTTAAAGAGATCCAACTACTCTATGCTTAGCATTTAACTTCTTCGCAAATTTAAAATCTCAAGTAATGAGATCCGCGAATGCTTAGCCATAATCATTTTTTAAAGATTATTTTGGTTAAGGGAGACAAGCTAGTCTCAACACGCCCGGATCAAGTCAAAATTTTTATTCTCACTCTCACCTAGTAGGAAAGTCAAACGCGGTGTCAAAACTTTTATTCTATTTTAGCATAATTTTTATATGTTTATTTCATTTTTTTCTTTGGAATTTTTCAAAATTTTTCAATTTTTTTGGTTTTTGAGGAAAACGGGGTTGCGTAAGTAAACGACAATGGTGAAAGTGCTAGGTCAATCAAATCGAAGATTCACCCCCCCCAGACTAAAGATAAACATTGTCCTCAATGTTTAAAAAGGTAAGGGTAATCCTAACAATAATTCTAAGGCCGTTTATTAAGTATACCAAAGATACCATTAGTCGATAAGATTTGGATATAGTGATTTCCAAGCAAGAAGCAAGACATGGGACTCGAGTGGAGATGAGACGATCCACGAGCACGAGAGTCATCATGAATTGTAGAAATCCTGCACAAACACAAACAACCAAGCAAACACAAGATTGGAAGAGGTCGCCCTCCTCTCGTTACTTATTAGATAATAAAAAGGATAAGCATGGGGTGCCTCCCACGAAGCGCTTGTTTAGTAACGAGTCGTATAGCTTAGACTCGCCCCGAATTTAGTTGTCCTTGGGGGAGCAAATGAAACACACATTTGACACAAAAGGAGGAATGCCTGGATCAAAAACAACATCTTTACTCGCTGAGGAGTGTAAAACAAGAGAAGTAACAAAAATCACGGGAGGGTGGGTGG
>LBNU01024350.1:69250-89669 GCA_014162995.1 Artemisia annua | reverse complement strand
AAATGGCACAGAAGGATGGCTCATGTGAATTACAAGACCATCAACAAGCTTTCTAAACTTGGTCTTGTTCAAGGGCTTCCTTCCAAGGTCTTCACCAATGAACACAATTGTGTTGCCTGCAACAAAGGAAAACAACACAGAGCCTCTTACAAAGCCATTACAGCAGTGAGCAATATCACAGAACCACTTCAGTTGCTGCATATGGACCTATTTGGTCCAACTCAAGTAAGAAGTATTGATCATAAGTACTTCTGTTTGGTGATCACTGATGATTATAGCAGGTTTTGCTGGGTATTCTTTTTGAAAACTAAAGATGAAACATCTCCAATATTAAAAGATTTTATTACCCTAGTTGAAAACCAGCTAAATAAGAAGGTTAAAGGTATAAGGTGTGATAATGGAACAGAGTTCAAAAATGTGGTTTTAATAGACCTGTGTAACTCTAAAGCGATAAAAAGGGACTATAGCAATCCCAGGACCCCACAACAAAATGGGGTTGCTGAAAGAAAGAATAGGACCTTAATAGAGGCAGCAAGATCCATGCTTGTAGACTCTAAGCTACCCACAATGTTCTGGACTGAAGCAGTAAGCACTGCTTGTTATGTTCTGAACAGGGTCTCTATTACTAGACCTCATTCAAAGACACTTTATGAACTTCTCACATAGAAAGTTCCTTCTATTCATAACCTAAGACCTTTTGGCTGTCATGTGACCATTTTGAACACAAGTGATCCACTTGGGAAATTTGATGGAAAGGCTGATGAGGGATACATTGTGGGCTATTCAGCTCATAGTAAGGCTTATAGGGTATATAACCTGAATGCTAAGAGGATAGAGGAGACTCTTAATCTGAGATACCTAGAAGAAAAACCTAATGTACAAGGTCATGGTCATGATTGGTATTTTGACCTGGATTACATAACTGATTCTTTGGGGTATACTAGATTTGTTGCTAACCAATCTGCAGGTACAAAAGATTCTCCTTCTAAAAATGCAGGTGTACTGGATGATGACTCAGAGGATGAGTCTGAGTTTGATGAGCTAACCATTGTTGTACCTTCAGTTCCTCCTAACCATTTTGAAGGAAATGGTGCAAAAGATACTTCTGAGAAGGATGAAGATGAGTCACACTATGTAGAGGATCTTTTTAGGCTCAAGACACAAGAACATGCTGCTACTCAAGAAGCTGAGAAACTTGGTGCACAGATTACTAAAGATGCTACAGCACTTCTGAGACAATCAGCACAAGCCATCAGTGGGAATCAGGATTCTGCTGACAATTCTACTGACAGTTCTCCTGTTTCTTTTGATAACATCATTCCTGCTGCTGCTCAACATGTTACTTCTCCTATTTCTGCTCGTGTGTCAACAGACTTTGGTGAACCATATACACGATTTCCAAGTCCTACAGATCTTGGTAATAACCAACCCAAAGTTGGCATCTTCACTTCCTCTTCCTATGATAGTGATTTTGAACCAAATGTGACCGATCTTGACAAAACCATTGATGTCAACCCCAATGCTACAAAAAGGATTCACACTAATCATCCAATGGAGAATATACTAGGTGATCATAAAGATCCTGTTCGGACTAGAAGCACAGTGAAAAAGACAAAGTATGGAGAAGTTGCTTTTATGTCTTATGTTTCCGAGCAACAGAGAGACAATCATACAGACTTTCAACACTGTCTGGTTGCTTGTTTTCTCTCCCAAATGGAACCAACCAGTGTTCCACAAGCACTTACAGATTCTAGTTGGCTTGAGGCAATGCAAGAGGAAATGCAACAATTCAAGAATCAGCAGGTTTGGATATTCGTTCCTTTACCAGATGGGAAGTATGCAATTGGGAAAAAATGGATTTTGAAGAATAAAAGAGATGCAAGGGGAATAGTAGTCAAAAACAAGGCAAGATTGGTGGCTCAGGGGTTCAGGCAAGAAGAGGGAATAGATTATGATGAAGTTTTTGCACCTGTTTCTAGAGTTGAAGCCATTAGGATTTTCTTGGCCTATGCATCTTACAAGGGCTTTACTGTTGTATCAGATGGATGTCAAAGGTGCATTCTTGTATGGTGAGATTGAAGAAGAAGTTTATGTCACTCAACCCAACGGTTTTGAAGATCCAGATCACCCTGATTATGTTTCTAAGGTGGTCAAAGCTCTTTATGGCTTACATCAGGCACCAAGGGCATGGTATGCTAGACTCTTAAAGTTTCTACTGGAGCATGGATACAGGAGAGGTGCCATTGACAAAACACTCTTCCTAAAGAAGGATTTAAGGGATATTATACTTGTGCAAGTTTATGTGGATGATATTATCTTTGGATCCACCAAAGAAGCTTGGTGCAGGGAATTTGAAGACTTAATGAAGGGTGAATTTCATATGAGTGCCATGGGGGAGCTTACTTTCTTTTTGGGTCTACAGGTTTAGCAGAAAACAGATGGCATATTTATCAACCAAGATAAATATGTGACAGACATTTTGAAAAAGTTTGGAATGGAAAGTGTCAAAACTGCCACTACACCTTATGTAGCTCCTAAACCAAAGAACAACATTGAACCAGATCCAGCTGTGAATGTTCACCTATACAGATCTATGATTGGTTCAATGATGTATTTGACAGCTTCCAGGCCTGACATTACATTTGCTGTGAGTGCTTGTTTAAGGCATCAAGTTACTCCACTTACTTCTCACTTGAATGCAGTCAAAAAGATCTTCAAGTACCTTAAAGGCCAGCCTCATCTAGGTCTTTGGTACCCAAAAGAGTCCCCTTTCAAGTTGGATGCTTATAGTGATAGTGACTATGCTGGTGCAAATTTGGATAGAAGGTCCACAACTGGAGGTTGCCAATTTCTTGGGAGAAGATTGATTTCTTGGCAATGCAAGAAACAAACTATTGTTGCTACCTCATCTACTGAAGGAGAGTATGTTGCTGCTGCCAATTGTTGTGGGCAGGTACTTTGGATACAAAATCAGTTGCTGGATTATGGGTTCAATTTCATGAATACCACCATCTTTATTGATAATCAAAGTACCATATGCATTGTTAAAAATCCAGTTTTTCACAATAGAACAAAGCATATTGAGATAAGACACCTCTTTATAAGAGATGCATATGAAAAACATTTGATAAAAGTGGTTAAAATTAACACAGATGATAATGTGGCAGATTTATTGACTAAGCTTTTGATGGAACTAGGTTTCAACACTTATTAGTCCACATTGGGATGGTTAACCCTTAAATGCACTGTTTGAGGGGAGGCATAAGCCTCAGGGGAGGCATATGCCTCAGGGGAGGATTGAATGTTGTTGTAAAATCTTGTATAATTTTAGATTTCTAACACTAACCATCTAATGTGTTTATAAGCATATTAGTTTGTGTGTTTTGCTACTATGTGTCTGTTTTGCAGAATGCAGTTGTGTGTAGTTGAAGAAGTTCATCATGTTTGAAATGTTTTGGAAAAGGTCATGTAAGCCAAAGTTTGTTTCTCCTGATAAAGTCATTGTTTCTACTGAAGAAGGATCAAAGCTATTTTCATTGGTCCTGCTGAAGTAATAACAATTGCTTCTCATTGTTTCTACTGAAGTGGAATATATGAGTTATACATTAATTCTACTGAAGGGAAATACAAGAAGAGCAAATAACGATTAAAACAAGTTGTTCATTCATTCAAGAAACAAGTTACAGCTTACAAACAACTTCAAAAGTAAATAAGACCATTCCTATACATATTCAACTACACGAATTCTATCTAGTCTATCATCAAAAGTGGTATATATGCATGTCCACTACGATGAAGAAGCTGAAGATGAAAATGGAAAGATGGATTCATGAAAACGATGATGAAGATGCTCAAGAACATATGAGTCTGGTCCCTGGCATCATCACATTTACAACTACTCCACCTTTCCCTTCCCTTTGCCTTCTCCTCTGCCTTCTTGAGCAGGAAGACCAAGAACCACCTCTCTTGATTTTGGAAGTGGAGGGTTAGTCTTACTAGTTCTTCCTTGTGGTCTTTCAGGTGTGGAAGGAGGAAGAAAGGAGGGATCTTCATATTCATCCTCAGAAGATTCCTCATCCGAGGTAAAGAGAAAATGAGAGACTAGGTCTCTATCTGAAGCAGGATAAGGTACCCAAGGGTTTGGATCGTCAGAAGAATCAGAGTCAGCAGGAATGGGGGCTTGACTTGGTTCCCCCATCACATGCTTTCTTTTGCTTCCTTGGTTTGTAGTTACTGGATGTGTACTGGGTCGCTTAATGGGTGGAAAATAAGTATTTCAACCATCGCTAGATGAAGATGATGACGAGGAAGAGGTTAGATCGATGATCTCAGGTTTGGATGACATGGTTTTGGATACAATTGAGAAATTAGGGTTTGATCTTTGTTTGGGAATAAGTGATTGATAAGATTTGTGATTTGGGTGGATTTTATAAGCAGAGACTAGGTACATCCTACGTGTATTTTTGGCGGTTTTATTTTGCATTTTTCCCGCGTACGCGTCGGAGATAAGTTTGATACGGTATGTAATGGGGTAATTAATGCGTAACGGATGGCATAGTGAAACGTTGGATATCTACTGAAGATATTTTACCAACCGTTTCTGCTGATTGACTCTAATAATTAGCAGATTGACCATGGATTCTACTGAAGGGTTAAATTTAAAGTTTGAAATTTAATTTACACATCAGCATCGGTCAAAGATTTGTTACGATTCTTTTGACCATAACTGTGTAACTTCTATTTATACCCTAATTCTTGTGTCTACACCCAAATTAACTGATTCCCTCTCAAACAAATTTAAACTAAGTATCTTTCAATCAATTCAGAATCAATTCTCAAAACCTCTTCAATGGTGACTCTACATTTCAAGAAGGATCATAACAAAGTTGCATTTTTGGGAAAGTATAAGGGATATGAGGAATATGATCCTATGGTTGAATTTTTGAAGCGTTCCAAGATTCACTTTGCTTTGACACATTCTCCGAATGTGATATATGAATCTTTGGTGAGAAAATTTTGGGCATCTGCAAAGAAAAGGTCTGACACAGAGATAGTGGCAACGATAGATGGAGCAGAGTATGTGGTGACCGAATCTTTGATGAGGACACAACTGCAGTTGGATGATGAAGATGGTGTCTTTCATTCCAACACTGAAGTTATTCTTGCGGGGTTAAGAGTTGCAAGCTACCAAAGCAATGCAACAGACGCGTGGCACAAGAATCAATTCTGTCGAGTGTGGAAGTTCTTGGTGCACACACTCCTTCAGTGTATTAGCAACAAAGTAGGAGGATGGGATCAGTTTTCTACCCAATTGGGTTGTGGTATTGTTTGTCTTTCTAAGGGATTAACTTATAATTTTTCTAAGTTTATTTTTGAAAATATGCTTTAAAATGTTCAAAGAAAAACACATAAGTTTTTAACGTACCCTAGATTTTTACAAATAATTTTAGGAATACCAACCCAAGACAAAACATTTTGTCCCATAGGAGCCCTCACTAAGAAAATATTTGCTTCTATGAAAACAAATAGTACAGTAGCATGTCATCCTCTTTTACCAGCCATGTTGCCACAAGGCAATAATGATACTGGTGAGGGTATTGCTGCTGAGGCTCCACCCTCTCCACATCCTACTGATGATGGTATTCCATTATCTACTGGTGTTGCTGCTGATGGTAATCCATCAGTTGCCACTAATGAGGGTCCTTCTAATACTGCTGAAGTAACAAATGTTACTTCTGACCAGCCACCACCATCCACATCACCCAGACCACCAACACCACCTATCTCTATTGCTCCTGATGAGCCTTTTCTTGAGGTTGAGGAGACTCTACAGTCTCTTGGTACACAAGTACCTTTACCTCAGGAACCAGAGAATTCTAGACTGTCCACACCAAGTCCTGAAAGGAATATTTTTGATGAAAGCTTTCCTACCTTTGAGCCCATTTCTCCTGAAAGGCCCAATGATGCTCCCAATACCACTGAGCAATCTGCTGGTGGAGCTGAGGACCCTATTACTCTCACAGCTGTCTTTGAAATGCTTAACAGGAATAATAAGGAGGTTGCTGCAATGAGAAAGGAGCTTAATGATACTAAATCTTCTCTTGGTGCTGAAATTGAAGATTTGAAAGCAAAGGTTCAGAGGTTGGAAGCACAGCTTGGACAAAAAAGAAAGAGAAAGTTAGTGGTTGCTTCTGATGCAGAACAAGAGGAGACACAAGTAGATCCTCTTGAAGTATTAGCTGATGTGGCTCAACAAGCTGCTGCTTCTTCATCTCCTAAAGCAATTCCACAAAAGGAGACAATTCAGTTCAGCAGAAAACGGAGGAGACAATATTTGGCTCAAGTATCTGCTGAGTCTTCTAAAGTTGTAGATGATCAAGTTTCTGCTGATGAAGATATGGTGCATGTTACTGTTGATCAAGCACAAGCTCAGTCTTTTGCTACACCTTCAGTAGAACCCTCAATAGTATTTGTTGCTGGGCAAACTTTTGTGATGGAATCTGAAACTGCTGGTGCTTCCACTCAAGTTGAAGATTCTACTTCACAAGTTTCTTCTGATGCACCTACTGCTGCACCTTATGTGGATTTGTCTCATGATGAGGAGCCATCTACTATTGCTCCTGATGTGCATGTTTCTGCTAAAAGAAAGGAAGTTTTTATTGAAGAAGAAATTGATCCAGAGTCTATGTCTGCTAAGGAAAGGTCTGAGCAGATAAGAATGCTTAAAGAGTATGAAGATCAGATGAAGAGCAAAGCACTGCAAGAAAAACTTACAGCTCAATTTACTTCAAATCTGTCTCCTGCAAGACAAAGAGAATTGGATGCACAATCCATTCACTTTACTGATGAGCAGTGGGATACATATACAATGCAAGCTGCATCAAATCCTACTCTTGCTCAGAGTATACTGGGAGCTAATTTTGATAGGGACAATTTTGCTGCTCAAATGGTTGCATTTGGAAATCAGAAGAAGAAGGATGCAGCTGAAAAGAGAAAAGCAATTGCAGCTCAGAAGGCTAAAGCAAAAAGAGACAGACCACCTACTGAAGCACAGAAGAGAACTTATATGAGGAATGTGGTTTATAATCAGAGTATAGCTCTTTATACTTCTGGTTTGTCAAAGAAGAAAGTCTGGAATTTGCTTGATTCTGAGCTGATAAGGCTGTATAATTTGATTATGAAGCAACTTAAACCAGCTTCTCAAGTGAAATGGATTGCTGATGCTTTAGATGCTCCTACTGTCAAAAGATCCAAGATTGTTGAAGAAGTTGATTCAACTGCTGATGGTGTGCAAACTGCTGATGGTGTACAATCCACTGAAAGTCTACCATCTGCTGAAGTAAAGGGTGTGTCTTTCATTTCTATTGAGGAAGCATCTACTAGTCAATCATCAGTTCTTCATGTTTCTTCTGAAGCTTCTATCATAGCTGTTTCTTCTGAAGCTTCACCAATAGCTGCTGATCATGATATGGATTCAAAGGAAAAGCAAAGTACAATTGAGATTCCTTCTTCCGTATCTGCTGATCAAGGAAGATCATTTCTTTCCAATTAACGTGCAGTCCTGGCTAAGCAAGCTGAACAAGAAGCTGCTAGAGCTAAAAAGGCAAGGGAAGAAATGGATAAGCTGTATCATAAAGGTGTGCATATCTCAATTCCTTCTGATGCTACATCCTTTGTTCCTACTAAAGATGCCTCTGGTGCATCTGAAAAGGTGGATCCCTCTATCTCTATGGGAATTTATGTACCTGGTAGGAGAAAGAAGAGGATGTCTTACAAGAGACATGTTGCAATTAGAAGATCTCTACGAATATCCAAGAAACAGACTGCTAAGAAGGAGAGATCATCTAAACATGTGGATCTACAGGCTGACAATGCTACCTTTATCAAGATGGGTTCTCCTACAACTTTTCTAGAGGGTTCTTATAGTGTGTTGACAGATTGGAAGGTGACTGATAGCCAGATCAACACTATCTATAGACTGGATGGATCTTCTATGGAGTTTACTTTCTTGAAGGATATACTCCATTTGGTGGATAGACAAGACCTGAAAACTCTTTATGCCTATGTGACACATTATTATGCAAATCATAAACCACAAGGGGCAGGGTTGTACTTATAGGGGGATCTACAAGTTCTGTTTGATTCTCAGTCTCCTAATAGTACAGGGTATTCTATTTGGAAGAATTCTCATCAATGGAAGGTAGATACATGGAGATTCTATACTTATTCAAATGTACATGTTGTAGAGACCAAGTGTGGGATGAGAGTTTGCATGTTTTTTGATCAGCAGTATCCCTTGTCACCTAAACTGCTGAGAAGATTGCTCAGAAGAAAATTGGAGGTTCCTCCTAATCCAGTGTCAAATGATCTCACACATGCTGAACAATTGGTTGGATTGATCAAGTCTCAGCTTCTACAACAACAGGCTTCTACTTGATTATGGTATTATTTGTTGCATATGTTTATTTTATAGTTAAAAAAAATAGTTATTAGCTTTTTGTACTAACTGTTTGCAGGTTTGTTGTATACTTCCTCTATTGATGGTTCTCAACTCACCAGATGTGACTTGTGTCCATCAAAGAGTTGGCTAGTCAAAAGATACAGCTTTGGTAAAGACACATCAAATCTGTTGATGGCTGTAATGATTTGCCAAAAATCATAGGGTACTCAACTCACCCATGCTTAATTGCTGAGAGTTGAAATGGTCATCAATTCACCATGGATCTTATTCTGTGAAAATTCTAAGAATTGACTAGCCCAAAAGTATATGGCTTGTGGTAAAGGCATTGGAAATCCATATTGGTTTTCAATTCACCAAGGATGTTTCCTTTAAGAATTGGCTAGTCCTGAGCAAACGGCTACAGGTAAAGATAACTCAAATCCGTTTATAGTTGATGATTTACTCAAAATCATATGGTTATCAGTGTACCATGGTTTTTGAACTAAAACATTTGGCTACTCCAGTAGTGATGGCTATTGGTAAAGAGACATCAAATCCATTATTTTCAATGATTCACCTCTCACAGGAGTTAATACACCTGGATGTGATCAGAATAGTATGAAACTCATTTGTTTTGATGTATCTATTGTCATATGTTGCTGTAAAGATCTGGTGTTTCAAGCTTATTCATCATAGAGATGTGAAGTTTTTGGTTCTTTGTTGCTGATGTTAGAAGACAATCCTCTTTACATTTTTGTGATTACTGATCTATCAAGGAATCTTGAACTTAACCATGTCAAATTCAAGATTAGGGGAGGATTGTTAGGAATTCTGCTAAGTGAGAATTCTGCTGATGGAATTTGCTGAAGAGATAGATTCTGCTGAAGAAGTGTTGCTGCTGAAGACTAAGTTTCAGCATATTTGGTTTCTGCGGATATAGTTAAACCGCGTATTTTGTAATATAGTTAGGATATGCATGAGTAATATTTTTGAAAAGATAATGCATATCGTTTAGAGTTTATAGAATATACGTTTCTTATGAAACGGTTTAAGGTTAGGGTTCCTTGTCTATAAAAGGAACACAAGTTTATGTTCTATGTACGAGTTTAGAAAAACAAGTTTATATTATATAAAAGATCCATAGAGGATCAGTCGTTCTTAGTATTCTTTGTTCTTGCTTATATTTGTTTTCCGCTTTAAGAATATAAGCTTTGGAGACATTTTATTAGGGTGTTTGTGATTACATAAACATTGCTAACGATTCAGAGTGCTAGAAGAACTATCAAGGGTATTAGTTTCAACATTTATGAATGGTTGTACCTTTTCAAAAATATCAACGAAAAATTTGATGTTTAATTAATTGTTTATGGTTGCTTATTATGTCAAACTGTCAAAGGGGTGTTTGATTTCTTGGATAAAAGAAATATTTTTTTATGAGACCTTTTTTCATAAAGTTGGAGATCTAAATAGTATGAATATACCATAATTTGCAGGAATTCCATAACCTAAAAACAAATCAATAACACAAATTCCCAAAACACAATATCATATTTAAGCTGCTACCAATATGATAAATTGTTAAAATCCAGAAATGATGTGTTAATGTTGCTAGTTATAAATAGTATTGCTAAGTGTAATTGATGATGTGATTATTGTGATTCGGGTTATGTTTGTGGTTTTGCGTTTTTGGGACTAATATTTTGCAGGATAAACTGAGAAAAGTGCTGGAGTCCTGAAAAATAAGTTGTTTCGAGTGGAAACTGACTTAGTGTTGCTAGGCATAATTTAGTGCTGCTAAGCCTAACTTAGTCCGGCTAAGGGTTATTCTGCTATTTTTGAATGTGCAGGGTACTGGTTTAGAAATATGAACGGTTAAGGGTTTGTACCCTTCAATCATTCACACAAATGTTTTTATCCGATCAAAACTCTCTCAAACATAAAACCATTGCTTGATTTTATCAATTAATTTCAATTCCCAGCAAAACCCTACACAAATTTTCAAATTTCACAATGTCGACTCTGTCTTTTGCCAACCAGCATAACATGATTGCATTCTTGCAAAAGCCCACCAAGGAGAATGAAGAGTTCACTGAAGTTGTTGATTTTCTCAATGCTACTCATATTAGGTATGCATTAATAGTTAACCCTACTGTATATGTTTCCAACATCAAATAGTTTTGGGCTACTGCAAAGGTCAAAACTATTGATGAGGAAGTACATATTCATGCCCGTGTGGATGGGCAGAAGATTATTGTTACAGAGGCATCTGTTAGAGAAGTTCTTCATCTATTAGATGTTAATGGAATTGAGAATCTTCCAGACTCCACAATTTTTGAAAATCTTCAAGAAATGTGGTATGTAAGAAAAAATGATTCTTTGAAATTTAATAAAGGTAGCTTTCCCCCAAGGTGGAAATTCTTAATTCACACTTTGTTACAGTGTCTTTGTCCAAAGACTACTGGTTGGAATGAGTTTAGTAGTAATATGGCTTCTGGCCTTATCTGCTTGGCTAAAAATGATGAAAAATTCAATTTTTGATAATGTGGTTAAAGCCTTGGATAATTCTTCAAACTAACATTACTATATCTAAGATTTTTGCAACTTCTTATGGAAAAACAGTTTACAAATAAGAAAGTTCACGCCAAGGTTTATCCTGTTCACTCTTATAATAAAAAGGTTTTTTCTAACATGGAGAGAAAGGGTAAGGACTTTCCTGTCATAGTTAAACCATTGTTTCAAGCAATGTTGGATCTAGGTCAACATAATCAGGGTGAAGGTTCCAATGGAACTGATTCAGGTGAAGGAAACCCCAGGTGCCAAGAAACCAAGGGGGACAATGAAAGAGATGAGGATAGAAGTGGTGAGGATAGTATGGAAGTTGTTAAAGAATTGATGGCTAAATGTACCAAACTTAAAGAACAGGTTCTTGGCCTACAACAACTCACAGATACTCAGGAGGATGAAATTATAGGTTTGAAGCTGAGGGTTAAGAAATTGGAAGGTCAGAAGGGGTCAAGAACAAGGTCATTCAAAAGACTGAATAAAGTGTTGTCATTCAAAAGACTAAATAAAATGCTGCTGGTGAAACCAAGGGTTAAGCAAATTAAGCGATCGGAAGGTCAGGGGAGGAATGAAACCAACGATTCAGGGGAACCTATGGAAATTGTTGATAGTGCTGCTAATGGTGATGACATTGGTGTGGATATGGATGTGGATTCTGGTTAGAATGATGATGAGTATGTGGTTGCTAATAATCAAGGTAATGAGGTTGTTATGGAAGCAGCTTCTCAAAAGAAAGTGGTAGAAAAGCTTAAGACCTTGGAGCCTGAGCAACTAGTGAGGGATTCTGAAGTAATGGCTGAAGCAATCAAAGGCATGGGAGATTCTAATGCTAATGATAAAGGATGTTCTATTTCTAGTGATGATGATGACTTCCGAACTTTGGCCGAACCAATGATTCTATTGAAGACAACACTATTTAAGCAATCACAACCACTACCACAACAACCAAGAGTACCTGTCAAAGGTGTGGTGATTAGAGAACCAACTCAGCCAATCAAGAAGAGTGTACTAGAGCCAAGTTATAAGGGCAAAGGCAAAGGTATTATGCATGGTTGAAGAGCCTGAGCTTGAACCTTATAAGGATATTCCTTTTGAGTACTGGCCCAAAGACAAGCAGATTGAATTAGATGAAGCTGCTGCAAGAAAATTGGATGCTGAGTTTGCAGAGGACAATCAGATGGTACTTGAACAAAGAAGGAAACATGCTGAAGATGAGGCCAAAACAAAAGAACTCTTGGAATCTTGGGATGAAGAAAGGATTAAAGGTGATGTTGATCTTGCACTGATGAAACAGATCAAAGAAGAAGTGCAAGAGTACACTCAAGAACAAAAAGATGAATGGATAAGGAGTATTAATTGTGTACTAGACGTATTAATTGTGTAATAGCAGTATTAACTATGTACATTTACATATTCAAGCACCGATGTAAATAACGATTATATAGTGCAGGCATTTTGTTGAAAAAGACAGTGTTTGGTATGAAAGATTCTCAATTGCAGGCAATTTGTTGAAAAAAACAGTCGTTAATGATAGCTGAGTTCACATTTTGTCAAACTGAAAAAACAGCCAGCTGTATAAGTAGTCTTTTTTATTTCATTAATAGATGCATATTTCATTGCATAGTTGTAGCATACATAGATGCATTACAGAGGTTGTTAAAGACATTACATAGATGCATTACATAGATGGCTTAGCCCATTTTCCCTTTCCCTTTAGTGCCAGTTGGTAAAGTTTTGTTCCATTTCTTCCACCTCTGTCCCTGGATGACTTCCCAATTGTGCTCATTTGGTAGGCCTAGCACTTGAACCCTTTCATCAGAAATGTGTGACCATATGTATCGAATTGTGACTACGCTTAAATAATGTGTGACAAAATATGACTCTATGATTTAGTCACACAAAAACTCAATGTGACTAATATCAAGGTTAATGATAACTGACTTCACATTTTGCTATAAATAATAGTCACATGAATATTTCACAATGTGACTATTTTGAATGTATTGGTCACATATAATACCCTTATAATGTGGCCATAAACATCATTTTGATACACATTTGTAATATGGTGTTACTATTGTAAAGCCTATAGTCACATGATCGTGCTTCAATTAAATGTGACTATACACATTAGGATTTGGCAATAAGTAAACACACACTAAACTTTAGACACACATATTAACTTACGTGACCATATGTATCGAATTTTCGTTACACTTAATCATGTTTCTATGGTTTCGTGTGACCATATATGACATTTGGTCACACTCTTCAAGTGTGTGACATATATTTGTCACTTTTAAATGCATATCGTGACTAACGCTTCAAACTTACTTTTCAGTTTTCACACATTTCAAATTCATATGTGGCTAAATATTCAGCAAAGAATAGCAGTCACGTTTAAATAATGTGTGACAAACTTGACTATATAATTTAGCCACATACACAATTACTTCATGTGACCATATATCTATTTTGGTCACACTCTTCAATTGTGTGACATATATTTGTCACATATGTATATATATAGTGTGACTAATGTTTCAAACTTATTTGTATCTGTCACACGTCCCAAATTATAAGTGACTAAATAATCCAAAATTTTTTTCCAGTTACCTCTAGTTACATAAATATTCAAATGTGTGACAATAGAATTCCAAAATGGTCACACAAGTCGGATCAAGTATGGCTGTTTATTTTATTCTGGTACATTTAGTCACGTAAATATGTTACCGTGTGACAGTTCAAAATCGAGCATGTGAGACGAAAGGCCATTTCTGTACTAGTGTATATGTAGTTTCTCACAATTAGTTTGACTGCAAATGCATTAAAATAGCATGCTTTTCGTAACTAGTACTTTGACCCAAAGACTTTCAAAGTCTTACCCATTAAATTTAGAGCATTTTGTCACTGTTAGTGGCTATTTCTAGTGTTATAGACTTTATGAATGCAATAAAGGGTGACACACTTGCCACAAATACAGCAATACAATACTGAGTTTGATAAAAGGCACAAATTCAATAGATACGACACATTGACTTTCAAAGTCAAAGCCAAGTGACAATCTGACAATTTGACTTTGCAGTTGTGCATTTGCATCTGCAGTTGCACCTTGATTTTTAAAGTTTAATGCAATAAGACCATGATAACAAAATACCACAAACATTCATAAACACATAAATAGTGTATCATTAGACATTGTTTAACATCAATGTACTGGCCATAACAGATTAGGCCAAACCTAACATGACATAAGTTAAAATCATCCATAGTCTTTAACACAAACATAACTAAGTTTTCACTTGCCAAACATAACTAGTAACGACAAAGATGCATATTTAAGGAGAATTGAATCTGTTTGCACTTGTCTTTGTCCTCTTTGATGGTGAATCCAATTAGATAGTTGAACCCTTTTTACGCACCCTCCACTCACACAACATTGTGTAATTACTCTAGGGTTTCATTCAATTAGATAGCGAATTTTGTGTGTGTTTCGGATTTGGGAACCATGGGGATGAATAATGATGTGTTAGGGTTTGATAAAGAACCCCCAAATTCACGCCAAAGGTGAAGTACCAAAAATACCCCCGTTATATTAGTCTAATTATGGGATTTTAACGGTTAACTGACGGGTAAGTTGGTCAAGCGACCAAACCCGTATGGGTTGTAAACCATGGGGACCAAACCCGATGAAAATAAATGGCAGGGATGATTCTTGATTGACCCGACAAATCACAGGGACGAAAAATGATATTAACTCAAACTTCTATTAACCTGCCGCAGATTGATTGAACATGTATAATTAAATTTAATACTGTAACACAAAAAATCATTTATCACAAATTTCTCACGTTAATTTTTTATCGTTACCAAACAACGGAAATTATTAAAATTCCCAACCATTTCCATTTCTCTAAAGTCCTATTCTCTATCCAATTTCATTCACTCAATTTCTCCCTAACAAACATGCCCATTTGCATTTCCTCCTTCGAGGCCTCGATTGCGCATGTGAATTTATCAGTGTTCTAAAAATCCGCCATGGCGGTTGGCGGTGGTCCACCGCCACGATATTTCCCATATCGGTCTAACTTATCGGTCAACACCGGTCAATGCCTGTAACACCCCCATTTTCACGTTTCGCAGCGGATTTAGAGTTGGGGTATTACTTCATGGAATCACAGTTACAGTAATAGAAAACGACTCGAAAAGAGACGTTTTTATAAAATGAGTTATCATTCAATAAAATCATCAGGGTTTTATAAGAGGAGGTCCCCAAAATCTAAATTTGTTATGAAACTTGAATGATAACTGAGTGAAAAGTCCTGCAAGCTTTGTACCACTCCATGCCATAATTTCCACAGAGCTTCGTTACCTAGGATATATGCTTAAAAGTCAACACTAGGTTGAGTGAGAGTCATAGGTTTAGGGTGTGGGTGAATACAAGTTCCCTGGGTTCAGTTGTTACACCCGTCTGGGAAATGTTGCATGTGTGTGTGTGTGATAATTGTGATGCATGCACAATTATCAAGAGTGGGGTATGTTGCACTAAGCTCATGAAACCGCACTGACAGTCCGGGTCATGGGGGCTGCAGACCAAACCATGAGGGGACAAGAAGGATAACTTGCTGAGGTAAACCAACGGGAGTTGTCAAACTCCAATAGATCTATCAACTATACTCGCGTTCACTTGTGTAAAACCCACAAGTGGTTATGGCTCATGAATTTTAGTTATATAATGATGGCAGAATAGTATCACTTGGGCAACAACCAAAGAAAAAGACTTGTATTCGATTTATAAAGCAAGTAGCATGTATCCCCCTCAAAGGGTTTGTAAAACATTTAGAAAGCGTTTAAAAGGTATGAGGCTATGAAAACTCACCTGGGCTTAAGGCTATGTGATTGATGTCAGAGTGACTAGGGGTCTAGGCTGTTTACTCACGTATCTTGAGGTCTATTATTGTTGTGTAGGCATGTCAAGCTCTAGTTATTTTGTTTTAGGTTTATTAGGTGTTTTATCTTAGGATTCTTAGATATAATATAACACCGTTCAGGCCATCGTAATCCAGAAGTATAACTCCTCATATGAAGCTCCCTACAATTGTATTATGCTGCCAACATAATACTGTTTGGGCCATCATAATTCAGAAGTATATAACTCCTCCACGAAGATCCTTACTATTGAGTTATATTGTTATTAGAGTTTAGTTATAACATAACACCGTTCGGGCCATCATAATTCAGAAGTATATGCAATAATCGTTTGAGGAGGCAGGGCACTTTAAATCGTAAACCCAACAGACTCGTCAAAACGAAATATGCACATAGTACTCCTCACATGAAGCTCCCTAGTATTGCATTATGCTTCTAACTTTAAAATAGGTTTGCTATATATATGAAAATAGTTTACTTTATAACCTTCAAGTTTAATATATTTACGAAATCTACCCTATACTTATAATACTTATACTACTTAAGTTTATAACTATCTAAACTTCACATATTTAGTCCCTATACTTCTATATTTTAAGAAAATGGCAAAAATGACCGTTGGACTTATAAGTTTTCAGAATTTACTATTTATACCCTTAACTTTATAACTTTTGCAAAACAAGTCCTTATAAGTTTATAACTTTTTAACTTTTTATCCTAAGGTTGTATAACTTTGCAAAAAGGGTCCTTATACTTATAACTTCTAGAAAATGTCAAAAATAGTCCCTAGACTTAATATTTTCAGAAAGTTACCGTATATACTGTCACAACCCATAATTTTCATCAACGCTATTTCCACTACGATATCTACACCAGCTATTTTCACTATAAAATTTTTTCTTTCATAAATTAACTAGACGTGCCCGCGCAACCACCAATAGTATGTCAAGTATAAACCCTACGTTAATACATTAAAATACTATTATTAAACCCTAATCTTTTATAACTATAATATTACATAACAAAACCCTAAACCCTAAAACACGAACCCTAAAATTCTATATTATAAAACCTTAACTAATATAGATACATATAATTACTATCATATATATAAACCCCTAATACATAAAATACTTAGTATTTATATAAAATATATTAATAAACCTTAGTATACTTATATACCATAATACATTAATATAAAAAACTAAGGATACTTATTTTAAAACTCATAATACAAATACTTAATACGATAATTTAAAACTATATATATTTTATAACTTAACTAATAACTCATAAACACGACCCAAGTACCTATCTTTACGTTAAAATTAAAGGTTATAAACATAATCTAATAAACTACGAAACCCGACCACCTTAATACTCATACTAAACCCCATATATAAGTCCCCGTACTTGTTTAATAAACACCGCGAATAGCCTACAAAACTAGTAAAAACCCTTTTGGTTCATTTCTTTCTTTTTCTTCTTTTTGTGTTTCTGTAACACAAAATACAAACCAAACGTTTTCTTTTCTTTTTCTTCTCTTTTTCTTCTTTGTCCTACGTGAAGTCTACACACAACACAAACCATTTTGTTTTCTTTCTTGTTCCCTGTGACGCAAACAACTAAACCAAAAACCTTTTTCTTTCTTTTGTTTGAAACAAACTAAATGTTTTCTTTCTTTTCCTCCTTGCTGTGCTTCAACCCAAAAACAACCAAAATGTGACCCTTTCTTGCTCCCTAAATCACGACAAAAACCAAAAACCAAAACCAAGTTTTTCTTTCTCTTTTCCCATTCGACCCCAATCCCTCGCTACCTTTTTTTCTTTTCTTCTTCCCTTCGCTGCTACTGTGTCTCGACCCACCTTAAACACCAAACAACCATCCATGCACACACCTCTATCACCACCTCGTCACCCTCACCTCACCACCCTCGTCATCTTCTTAAACCCTAAGTAACAAAACCACCACCTCGTCACCCTCACCATCACCCCTACGTCACCTTTCTTAAACCTTAAGCAACAAAACCGCCTCTTGTCACCTCCTACATCAACCCCCCCCCTCACTACCTTAATGATGTGTGGGTTTTGCAACATTCGCAATAGGTTTTACCTCTAAAGGGATCTTGAGAAGCTTACAACCCCCACCAGGCAGTGTACCTGACCGATGTAGTATAGTGAAGAGGCAAGTACTGGCGGATTGATCGTTCTCTCGAGGAATAGTGTCGTTAGAATTGAAAACTACTCTAATTTAGGTCTAAGGGTTGATGGATGATTCTTTTTGTATTTTTATATTTTATAAAAGCAAGTAAAATCTCGGGTAGAAGAGTGGGCGGAATTAGTTGCTAATCAACTAACCCAAATATCTACTAATGCAATTAAAATAAAAGAACAAGAAAAGTAAATTGGTTGTGAAACTTATATGGAGAAAAGTGTGTTTACTTAGATTTCCTTACTCCCTAGCTATCTTTTACCGGTTAATTGGTTTGTTACAATTGTGTGGATGACGGGTTGTATTCCTTTAAACCATTCGTAGGGCCGTGTACGATCTTCCCTAACTCTATAAGCTCCTACTTCACTCCTATGTCGAGCCGACTAAAAGCTCCTAACATGGGATCACTAGAATTCGCTTATGCATTAAATACAACCATATAATCGTAGTACACATCCGATTCATGTTTCTTAAGACGTTCAAGCAAGTTACCGTATAGGAGGTTAGCCAGTTTTCTTAAGCCTAACATCGACATCACCCACCCACAACAATCAATAACAAACCAACAACAAGTAATCAATAGCTAGGTTTCATTAGATCTAAGCAAACACAAGAGAAACCTAGCCTAGCATGTTAATGTAAAGACAAGCATAAGATATAATCAAGCAACACATAGACATATTGATTGATTTGAAAGGAGACTTATCTTTAATTGAATATGAATGATTCAAGGGTGAAAAACCCCTGAAAGTACAGTAAACCACGACATAGGGTTTTATCCCTAAAGTTCTCCCAAAAGTTACACACTTAATGAATGAAAATTAGAAAACTATATATAGATTTTACAACTTGACGGCATTACGTTTTAGCTTGTGACGCTGTCACCTCGCCGCCAAAACCCTTCTCGGATTGCTTAGATCTACTCTTGACGCCGTCCCTCTTTAAAAGTCTCTGGGCCGTCTCTCTTTAAGTTACACGTGACGCCGTCACGTGTAAAAGCCTCAAAATCTTTCTGGCCTGTCTCGTGTAAAAATTATCCACCTCTTTGTCAAAGCATGACGCCGTCACCTCGTAAAGAATGACACCGTCAGGTACTGTTTCCAGCATAATTTGAGACTTTGTCGTTTTCTTCACTTTTATGCTCCAAAAACATCCAAATTGCTTCCTTTTCCAGATTTCTTCTCCAAAGTACCTAAAATGACAAAAGGAACGATTTAAGGCAATATTTGATCAAATAATTACGAATTAGGGCTTAACTGACCCCCTAAAAGCGTAACACTTTTCGCCTCATCAAATACCCTTACACTTGAGATTTGCTTCACCTCAAGCAAATGCGCTTTTATTCCAATCAAAATATGAGCTAGGGGTCATTTAACACTAATATAAAAGTAATTACAACAAATAATCATTTCACCCTAGTCATAACAAGCACGGAAATCATATACTAGCACCTCACAAATAGTGTTTGGATACTCTAATCTCTCGGGTGTTATAAACCTATATAACTAAATGGAAATGGTAAAATATCACTCACTACCTGTCATAGCAAATAGATTACCATAGGCTTGGGAAAGGATCAAAATCCTCCTCCACTAGGCGTAAGCACCTAAGATAAACTATCAAAGAGGGCTTTTCAAGGGTTGTAATGTTAGGTGTAGGGATATGATAAACACGGTTTGTGGGAATAAAGGGTATTTTTAGTGGTGGTGAGTTAATTATCTTGATCAAATACATGCACAGTTGATGAGTGCTCAAACACTCATCATTTTTGGTCAAATCTGAAACGCAAAACATCTGAAAACACGCAAAATCACATCAAAATGATGAAAATATCCAAGGATCGTGTTTTATGTGTCTTAAATGCAAAATGTTTAAAAACAAATGAAAAACGAGCAAAGTTTGCAGAATTAGCAGTTTCAGTCCCCCAAGTTTCAAAAATTGGCAAAACTAGTCCCTGGAATTTGAAAATGTGCAGTTTTATCATTTAAGGTCCTTGAAATGTTTTAATTTATCAAAAATGGTCCTTGAGTGAATTTTTGGAAAAATGGCAATTTTGGCCCCTGAACTTTGGGAAAATTACAAAATGGTCCTTGGGTGCTTGAAAAGTGCAAAATTGGAATTTTTGGTCCTTTGGTTTTCTAAGTTGGCAAATTTGGTCCTTATAACAACTTTGAAAAGTGTGCAAAATTGGTCCCTTTGGTTTGGTCAAATTACAATTTTGATCCTTGTGTAACACTTAAACCAAACCGGACCCTTTATCTTATATAACCCAAAAAA
>LBNU01024350.1:44523-68556 GCA_014162995.1 Artemisia annua | reverse complement strand
TAGATAATTAATTTCTAAAATAGTTTTTTATTACTTTTAGGAACTTTTTGTAATTTTTTAGGACTTCTGTAATTGTTAGGTAATTTTAGAAAATACTTTCATAATTTTATAAATTAGTTTAGTATTTATTTAAACTTAGTTTAATTAGTAATTAATAGTTAATTAATAATAACTAATTAAAAGGTCAAAAAAAATATTTTTCTTTGTCTTAAAATTTTCTTTTATCATTTAGATTGTAAAAATATGTCTTTCATCATCTAGGTGTTTTTAGATTCCTATTTTCACTTTTATTTTCGTACGTAGACGTTTTTATAAACGTAAACGTATACTTTTTAGATTTGTAAACGTTTTCATATTTCGAGTGATCATCTGTAGTATTTGTTTATTATTTTCATTTATAATCTCGTAGTTTAATTTGAATCAATTTCACTTCCCCATCATCGTTTCATAAACGCTTGATCTCAATTTCGTTTTCGATACAATTCACTCCTCATCGGGATTTAAACGACCCGAGGAATTTCTATACTCCTTTGGCTATTGCATTGACTCTTTTATAGTTTGACTTTAGTTGACCAATTCTTTGGTTGACTTTTGTTGACTGTTTCAGAGCCAATCAACAGTGTGGCGTTGCTAAGCCAAGACTCAACTCGACTTAAGCTAATAAGAAAATAACATAAATAAAAATAAGAGGAAATGGGATCGTAGTCCGTATGTTTTTTCTACTTTTTTTTTCCAATTTTTTTCGTTTTTTTTTCTTTTTTTTTTCATACACTCCTGCCCTACCATCCAAAATAATACATCATAGGGGTCTCGGTTCTCCCCTTACACTTGAACTTTTACATACTTTACAAGTAACTATTTTAATGACTCGAATTAAGATAATTGAAAAACTTGGAGTACTTTAAAATATTAACGCATACATGGGGGTAATAAATGATGTTCTTCCCCATTACTCCATTACATTAGTACTTTACCCATGAGTCCCAATCGTCCCAAAACAATATGTAGAAGGATATGACTCGACTTAGCTACCATGTAATCAATTAGACAATTAACTAAGGGTTTAAACATGTAACAATAATGCACTAAAGATGAGTGCATACAAGGTAGGCTAAGGCGATTTAGGTGTACATTTGGGGGTGGATTGTAAACAAATTCTTCCTTTAAGTAAAATGCTTAAAGTTAGAAACAAAAAGATAGGCTCTGAGGGGTGTACTAGGGGTATCGTGTACTAAAAATGAGTATAACGCTAAGGTGTGGGAAAATTACTTGACCAATGTAGCCAATGTAATTATATTACGGGTGTAAAACATGGGTTATCCTAATGCCTCTTATCATGTAGTAAATCTAACTACACGAATGTAGTCTCACTTGTGGATTTGGGATGGTCACTAACGCCAGTTCTAAAATCTAATTACTACCGGTACACACACAAGCACCAACAATGAATGCTTTTCCTAACATTTCTAGGGGTGAACCTCACATATTTGGGGGACAATTTTTTGAGTGGTATGGTTTTTGTGCTAGTAATACAACTCCTATCCATGAGACGCTTATTATGCCTAAAGTTTCACTCCTAAATGTTGTAAAAAGTTTTAAATTTGGCGCTAAAATTGCCCTAACAAATATTTCTCTCAGTTTTATTACACATCTACCATTAAACAAAACAAAAATCAAGCGTAATAGCATTTTCTAAGGCGTCTTCATTTACCCCCCTTACACTTAAACCGAACATTGTCCCCAATGTTCACATAAAAGATGTAAAAGTAAAGAAAATGAAAGAATGAAACAAATACTCCCCTGATTCGTTTGATGTGGATCGTGTGGTAACATGGTTAGATCTTCTTCCAAGATGATGTAAAAGCTTCAAGATCAAAGCGATGCCAAAAACTTGATGTCATGAACTTGATTCCATGTTCATCTTTTTGTCCAATGTAACTTGTTAAACCTGAGAAAACAATCTAGGCAAACCTTGCGTAAAATCGGCGACAAAATCTGTATAAGGATATAATGCTTGTGGAATGAAAGTTTTGCAGATTCCTAGAATTAAAGATGCAGTAATTTTTGTAATCCGGCAGAAAAACTAAATTAAAAAAAAACTTTTTCTGGAATCAATACCTGACGCCATCAGGTTTTAAAGCCAGACGCCGTCAGAATTGATGTGACAGAATTCCTATGTTTAGTTTCCGGAAAATTTCTGGAAAAAAAATACCTTAATTCCTGGAATCCTGAAAAATTTCATTATGACTCGGTACAAGCATTTGACTCAAACAAATACTAGTACGTATGTTCATTTTATATTGTTACAATTCATGTCCAATTCGTTCTTATAAACAAATTTAGATTTCCCTTACACTTATCTTTTTGCAAAACACCTTTATATGTAGTTAAGACGAAGTTAAAAACAAAATAAAGCATTTTCACAATGTCATTTGAAACATGAATTGTTAGCAATAAAAATAAAGCATACATATGGAAACAAATAAAATCAAACAAACAAACAAACAAACAAAACAAATAAAGCTTGGGTTGCCTCCCAAGAAGCGCTTTTCTTTATTAACGAGTCTTGTAGCTAGACTCAAAGTCACCCTAATTACGTGACTCCATCGTGTGATATGACATATCCCTGATAGATAAAATCCTTGCCATCATGGGGATAATGTTTCAACCGTTCTACATTTGCAGTCACCTCCCCTCCTCTTTTGCTGCTCAAAGTTACCACCCCGTTATGTCCTAGGCTTTTGATTGTGAATGGTCCATACCACCAGGGGCTTGGGTCGTCAGGAGGTACTTTTATTTCTGAATGTCGTAGGAGTATTAAGTCTCCTTTTGTAAACTCCATAGGGTTCTCGTTTTGCTCATCATCCCCCTTAGAGTGTTTGTCTCCATCCTTACGTTCTCTAGCCTCGGCTTCTTTGTAATTCTTAATCCTTGCCTCTCATGCAAGGATTTTCTCTCGAACATGACCACGAGGTGCTCCGGAATCTACTTTCAACTTCTTTTGTAACACGATTTCCTTCAAATAGCGAGGGATCGTTGGGAAGCTAATCGCTTTCTTCCCCCTTTTAATCCGGATAGTGCTACTTTCATAATCGATTTGTGCCTTAGCTGTAGCGAGGAAGGGTGCCCCAAGAATGATTGGCATATTCACATCATCTCTATCAATGATCATGAAGTCGACTGGATACATGAACCCAGCAACGTTAACTAACATATCTTCTGCTACTCCTAAAGGGTATGCATAAGAATGTTTTGCAAACGAGAGCTTGGTATGGGTAATGGACGGTGGTTTGTCAGTTAACTGAACATAAGTGGATAAGGGCATCAAACTTACGTCAGAACCTTGGTCAGCCACTGCATCAAGATACTTGAGCTTTCCTATACCGCATGGTATTTGGAAGACCCCATAAAATTCTTGCTTTGTGACTATCTTCTTTTTCATGAGGCTCCCGTACAATTGTCCCCCGGGTAGCAAGTCAGATTCATCATCCGGTGTCGTCTTTTTAGGCTTCTTTTTTGGCAGATGAATACGTCGGTAATTCCGTATCCAATCGTTTATAGTTTCTGTGTTTATTTCGTGCCTTAAGTATTGCCTTACTTGCTGTGATTTTGGTGGTTCTTCAATTGTGTGCTCATTAGAAGGTGCCTCCTCTCCCCTGTCTAATTTGCACTTGATAGCTTCAGTGTTTCTACTACCATGTGGAATGAGGTCAATTTTGTTACATTCCTTAGTTATCAACCCCCCCCCCTTTTCTTCGCTGTTGCCCTTGTGGATGATGGATACAGTATTAACAAATTTGGTGTTGGAGTTATTGATGTCTCTTCGCACCAACACTTTCTCGTGGGCTTTTGTTTTTATGTATTCTTTCAACAGATTCATCATTTCAGCCATTTTCTCTTGCATTTCCTCCTTTTGCCTGTAGATGGCCTCTTCGAATCTTGCTAACCGTTCGGAATGTGTTGACATATACTCTCTCATTCGATCTTCGAACTCTGGACTAAGCACCTGAGGAGGTGGATTAGGTTGAGCATGTTTATAGAAAGATTCAACATTCTCCCTATGAGGTGATTCAGACAATGGTGTCGGCTTTGTGCCTGAGATGGAGTTGACTGTTACTCGTTGTGGACTTAGGCGTCTCTTTTTCCTTTCGAATAGGTCGTCAACCCTTTTTTCAACTTCACCAAGGTCTTCTTCAGAAAGTTTCGTGGCATCATCTGATTTTACAATACGAGGGGTCTCCCACACTTCATTATTGTAGAGTGCGAGCTCGTCGATGATCTCCCACGATTCCTCAGTGCTTCTGTCACGTAATCTGCCCCCGGCGGCTTGGTCAATGAGACACTTGGTGTGGTAATTAACATGGTCATAGAATATTTGGATTTGGAGCCAGAGATTTATGCCATGGTGAGGGACTCTTTGAAGTAAATCCTTGAATCGGGTCCATGCCTCGTAGAGGGTTTCGCCTTGAAGTTGTTCGAACATCAAGATGTCATTCCTTAACTTGGTAGTTTTCCCCGGCGGGAAAAAATGAGCAAGGAAGAGAGTGGTGAGAGCATACCAAGAGGCGATGGATCCTGGTGGTCGACGTTCTAGCCATTGACTATCTTGGTCTCGCAGAGAGAATTGGAAGAGACGTAATCGGGTAGTCTCTCGAGTTTCAACATTAAGGTCTATGGAGTCAACGATTTTAAGAAAATACTTGAGATGTTGATTTGGATCTTCGGAATGAAGTCCATGGAATGCACATCCGCTTTGCACCAACCGGATGGTGTCGGATCACAAGGGAGACACATNAGAATTGGAAGAGACGTAATCGGGTAGTCTCTCGAGTTTCAACATTAAGGTCTATGGAGTCAACGATTTTAAGAAAATACTTGAGATGTTGATTTGGATCTTCGGAATGAAGTCCATGGAATGCACATCCGCTTTGCACCAACCGGATGGTGTCGGATCACAAGGGAGACACATTGGCTTCTTGGGTGAGCTCAATGGTGTTTCGATAGCCTTGGTGGCTAGGATGGGAGTATTCTCCTAAAGTGCCGGCTCTAAGAGGTGGGTTTGGTTGTGGTGGGTTGTTGGGATCAAGGATATTACCACCTTCCATGATGGCGGATGGTAATGGTTACGAACAAATAAACGAAGAAAAAGATAGACTAAAGAAAACCTAGAAAAATAAAAATACAAATCTCACTAGAAAGGAATCTAATGAGTAGACCTAAGTAAAAATAAATTTTCAACCTAATCAATAACTATTCCCCGGCAGCGGCGCCAAAAACTTGATGCGTGGGTTTTGCAACCTTCGTAATAGGTTTTACCTCTCAAGGGATCTTGAGAAGCTTACAACCCCCACCAGGCAGTCTACCTGACCGATGTAGTATAGTGAAGTGGCAAGTACTGGGGGATTGATCGTTCTCTCGGGGAATAGTGCCGTTAGAATTGATAACTACTCTAATTTAGGTCTAAGGGTTGAGGGATGATACTTTTTGTATTTTTATGTTTTATAAAAGCAAGTAAAATCTTGGGTATTTGGAAGAGTGATGAGTGTGCAAATACTCATCATTTTTGGTCTAAATAAACTGCAAAACATCTGAAAACACTCAGGAATACATCAAAATACATAAAATATCCCAAAGATCGTGTTTTACATGTTTTAAATGCAAAATGATTAAAAACAGATGAAAATCAACCAAAGTTTGCATAATTGGCAGTTTCAGTCCCCCAACTTTCAAAACTTGGCAAAATTAGTCCCTAAGCATTTATTTTGAGAGAAAAGTCAAACCAAGTTCTTAAAAGTCAAAATTTATCAAAAATGATCTTTGGGTGAAAAACTTTCAAAAATTTACATGTTTAGTCCCTGAAGTTTCACATTTGGCAAGATTGGTCCTTGTACTTTCAGAAATTGTCGGAAATGGTTCCTGGAGAGAAATTATGAAGAAAATTCAACAATAGTCTCCCAAGAATCAACAAATGGCGTTTTTAGTCTTTGGATTTCAAGTTTCATGATTTGGCAAGAAAAGTCCCTCAAATTTGCAAAGTTGTCAGAAATGGCCCCCGGGAACCTTAATTTCAAGAAAAGTGACAAAATAAACATTGGGAATTATGGAATGACAAAATTGGCCCTTGGATGAAGTTTGAGAAATTGGCAGGAAATACCCTTCAAAAATTCAGAAAATACAAGTTTAGTCCTTGTGATTTACTAAACATCAAACGGACCCTTTGTTAGTTATAACCCAATATCCCATTTAAACCCAACACACCCTAAATAAACCCAATCCTACCCCAGGCCCAAAGATTCACTAGCCCATTACCCTAAACCCAACACCCCACACTTTATATAAAAGTTAAAGTCAAATGGTCAATCAAACAGTGTCCCCCTCTTCCCCGTTTATCCACCAGACCACCATCACCATTCCCCGACCACCTCTGCAACACGCCACAACCCACCTCAAAAGCTCCCCAGTTCACTACTCCCCATCCCACTAACCTTCCCCTCCTCTCACACACCCATACCTAACACCCAATTCCAAGCTGGCAATCCAAAAGCCATTACAACTTTTTCCCGCCAAAACTACATCTGGGGCTAGGATCACTTGTAATTCAATCCAATGGTGGGGACTGGTTCGCAAAAGCACAAGGGACATTTTACAACCTAATTCTCTCAGCAAAGAAGCACAAGTGATGTTTTCTACCTACCTAATAGTTTAGTATAAATAGTGAACTCTTGTAAGCCTCAAGGGCATCCCTTTCTTTATCTTTCCTGTAATCTAGACTAAATTTCAGTTGTATTTTCAAGTTTTCAAGTTAATTCAAAGTATTATTTAAGTTTCAAGAAATTCGTATTTTACTTAAGATTTCAAATTCCTTATTTATCGTTTCAATTACATCTTAGTTAATCTTAGAATGTTAGTTTAAAAGTGTTAAAGTAATTTGAACCAAAAGAAAGTGAAAACTCAGCAAAGAAAAGAAAAAGAAAGAATAAAAAGAAAAATCCAAAAATATAAATATTTGAAGAAAAGAAGAAGAAGCAGTAGCAGAGATGAATGGTTATTATGGTTTAGAGCTAATGGGAGCATAGGAATGTGGTTTGGTCCTGGTTCACACTTGGTTTTATGCTTGGACCTCTTGTAAGATTATTTTCCATAAATTCCTTTTGCATAATCTGTCACATTTAGTAATTGTTGTTGGTTGTTGTTTAATCTTGCTTATTTGTGTTTAAGTTTGACCAGTGTATGGTTAATTTTTAGTTTCATGGTTTAAATCTTCGTTTAGCTTCCTTAATAGTTCTAAACTATTTTTACAAGGGTGTTTGGATTAACCTAAATTTCTGTGTTCTTAAGCTTATCAGTGGTTGAAATCAGTTTAGGCCTCCTTATTAGGTTCATATTAAAGTATTAGAAGCATCACTTTGGTAGTTTTTCAGTTAAAAGTCAAAATTAGCCTAAAACCTCTTTTGGCAGCCTAACTGTTGTAATTTGGAGATGGCATGATCCTTATTTAGTGTTAAAAGTTGTTTAGATTGATTGGAATAGTTTCATATTGGATTAATACATCAATTTCAGTAGCTTAGGTTGATTCAAATCTCATAAAAGTCAACTTGGTGATTTGTTCTTGAAAAGTCAAAAGTTGCTTACTCAGTTTTGGGACAATTGTCAAATCACTTTCTAGGGTTTAATAATGAATGGAAATCAATGTTGTTTGTTGATTTGAGATGATTGCCAGCTTGTAAACTCACATCAAAAAGAAAATTGAGGTTTGAGACTAGTTTGCTCATTGAAAATTGAATCCAAACTTGCTAATCTGCCATTAACTTCCCCTGCATCTTGGTTTTTGGCCAGATTTAGATTTGCTATGGATTGCTTATTTGTAGGTGATAGAACTTGATCTTGGGTGATTTAGGAAGCCCCCTAGGTAGGTTGCATAGAGTAGCTTTTATTTCCCCTAGTTAGCTTATTTAGACTGCTTAATTGTCCCATCTTGTTGGCTTATTTTGGTGGTCTGCTGGTGCATGATTCTTGTTTAACTTGATATTCTGCTTGTTGTTGATCTTGTTCTTGTTGTTGTCACTTGTTTGAGATCTTGCCATTGCTATTTGTTGTTTCTGTTTGTCTACTTTGATAAGCTTTGGAGAACTTATTGCTTATTCTAAGTTTGTTGTTGATGTACTGTTTGTGGTTCATGTTGAATCTGCTTGTTGGTTGTTCATGTTCTTGATTTTGTTGTTTGTTCCTGTTGATTGATAGTGTTGTTGTTGATTTGCTTACTCAAGCTTATAGCTTGATTAAGCTTATGTGACTTGGTGACTTTAACTTGGCAGTTAACAAAACAAAGAAAACAAAGAATTTTAAACAAAAATCTCAAACCCTAAATCTGTTTTGAAATTAGTTTAAGTTTTTGTTAGTTGAAATCTATTCTCAGTAAAGCTTTTGAGTTTGTGTTTGAGTTTGGGATTGTGTGGAGATAGGAGAAAACAAGAGAAGAAGAGAAAAAAAAATAAATAAATAAGTAAAAAGCCAAGGGCAGGATTCGAACCTGTGTCCCTTGGCTCATACAGACACACCCAACACAACACTCTGCTACCAACATGCCCTAGGGACTTCTCATGTTTCTTTTTGCACTTTTTATTTTTATAGTGTTAATTCCATTTTAGCCTTATTTGCTTATTCAGCTTATTTCTGCTTATTTTTAAACTGGACCACCAACCTTTTATTTTTTTTTAAAAACAGTTTTACTTTGAAGTATTTGTTAAAAAAGTTTCAAATTTTTTAGAGTGTTAATTTAATTATTAGAATTTAATTTGTGTTAATTAGTTTTTAATTCATAATAATTAGGATTTTTATTAAATAATTAATTTCCTTTTTTCCAAAATTTTATTTTGTCATTTAGTATGTAAGAAAATTGTTTTTATGCCCGTAGGCCTTTCGTAGCTTAAATTTCACGTTTGTGCTTGCGCGTTGACGTTTATTTAGAATAATCGTCACGTTACTTGTTTAAATTGTGTTTTAGGATTCCCGATACCTAATCATGTTTCCCGTAGTATTTTAGGATTTCCCTAGTTTGCCAATTACCTTTTGTTCCCTTTAGGTTAATTTATTTTCATCCTCGTTCGTAAATTTTTCTTTTTCGTTAATTTAACGTACCATAAAACCAAACAATCTTTCACAACCAAACATACAAGTCTTTAATTTCGATCTTTCACGAAACTTTCCATTCACACCTCGTTGGGGTACGACTCGGGAAATCACTTCCCGGTCTCACAAATATCACATTGCACGAGTTTACGAGGTAATCTTTTTCCTAAAAGGTTTACTTGTATTTCTCTACGTCTTGTTGTCACTCACGATAACATTGACCTCACTTTGTTGATATTTTTGAATACTTATTGTTTTACACACCAAAACCAAACGAATCAAAGAGTGGGCGGAATTAGTTGCTAATCAACTAACCCAAATATCTACTAATGCAATTAAAATAAAATAACAAGAAAAGTAAATTGGTTGTGAAACTTATATGGAGAAAAGTGTGCTTACTTAGATTTCCTTACTCCCTAGCTATCTTTTACCGGTTAATTGGTTTGTTGTAATTGTGTGGATGACGGGTTGTATTCCTTTAAACCATTCGTAGGGCCGTGTACGATCTTCCCTAACTCTATAAGCTCCTACTTCACTCCTATGTCGAGCCGACTAAAAGCTCCTAACATGGGATCACTAGAATTCGCTTATGCATTAAATACAACCATATAATCGTAGTACACATCCGATTCATGTTTCTTAAGACGTTCAAGCAAGTTACCGTATAGGAGGTTAGCCAGTTTTCTTAAGCCTAACATCGACATCACCCACCCACAACAATCAATAACAAACCAACAACAAGTAATCAATAGCTAGGTTTCATTAGATCTAAGCAAACACAAGAGAAACCTAGCCTAGCATGTTAAAGTAAAGACAAGCATAAGATATAATCAAGCAACACATAGACATATTGATTGATTTGAAAGGAGACTTATCTTTAATTGAACATGAATGATTCAAGGGTGAAAAACCCTTAAAAATACAGTAAACCACGACCTAGGGTTTTATCCCTAAAGTTCTCCCAAAAGTTACACACTTAATTAATGAAAATTAGAAAACTATATATAGATTTTACAACTTAACGGCGTCACATTTTAGCTTGTGACGCAGTCACCTTGCCGCCAAAACCCTTCTCGGATTGCTTAGATCTACTCTTGACGCCGTCCCTCTTTAAAAGTCTCTGGGCCGTCTCTCTTTAAGTTATAACGTGACGGCCTAGGTGAATTTACACGTGACGCCGTCACGTGTAAAAGCCTCAAAATCTTTCTGGCCCGTCTCGTGTAAAAATTATCCACCTCTTTGTCAAAGCGTGACGCCCTCACCTCGTAAAGAATGACGCCGTCTGGTACTATTTCCACAATAATTTGAGACTTTGTCGTTTTCTTCAGTTTTATGCTCCAAAAATGTACAAAATGCTTCCTTTTACAGATTTCTTCTCCAAAGTACCTAAAATGACAAAAGGAACGATTTAAGGCAATATTTGATCAAGTAATTACGACTTAGGGCTTAAATGACCCCCTAAAAGCGTAACACTTTTCGCCTCATCACTTAACCCCTAATCATCACCACCGCCTTACCATCATATGGCCACCACACGGCCACATCTACACCTCGTCACCTCCTTAACACTACACGGTCATAAAACTTCCACACCATCCCTAACCTAAATTGAAGCTTATAAGAGTCATCATATAGCTACTAAGAGTCACCCTCCTCCTCCTCATACCTCCCCTCCACGTTACCTATACACTACACCACCTTTACTTGGCCACCACTCTAAAATCACCCTATAAATACCCTCGACACCACCCCATTCCAAACCATCCCATTCTCACTTCTTCATATCTAAAACTTCTAGTCCGACACAGTAGCATCGGGTCCTAGTAGTCTTAGGTGTCGAGAGAACTAGGCTAGAAACCTTTGTCGAGTCCCTTTTATAAGCTTAAGTACTCTCTTAAACTAATCATAAAACTTAAAAATCTCTTTTACAACCTAAAAATATATTTTGCATGGCAATAGGACTAGTTTCGTAATTGTTTACATGCAAAGGGGTATATATCGTAACTTTCTAAAACTAATAACTAAAGGGGCTGAAAATGACATTTTATTAAAGTTATAACTATAGGGGTATATATGGTAAATAGTTAAAACTTAATATATATATATAATATATAAATATAAACATATAATATGGGTGCGTTTGGTTTCCTACTAAGGGAATCAAACTATCACTATGAAAGTGATAACTTGTGTTTGTTTAGGATGCCTGGGCCCACAACTATGACTATGAAAGTCTAATATATTCCATACTCCATATACAACTCTTGAGGGGGAAATGGATCTTTCATAGTTGAGGGACACAACATTACTATCAAACTCATACCCATTATCATTCCTCGCAGCATACCAAACGCACCATATATATATATATATATATATATATATATATATATATATATATATATATATATATATATATATATATATATATATATATATATATATATATATAAGTAAAAAGTATTAAATTATAAAATTTAAAAATATAAATAAAGTAATTACCTAATAAATAAAAGTACTATTTTTTTATATAATGTATCGCAATAGTAGGGAGCTTCATGTGAGGAGTACCATGTGGATATTTCGTTATGACGAGTTCGCTGGGTTTACGAATTAAAGTACCATGGCTCCTCAAACAATTATTGCTTGTACTTCTGAATTATGATGGCCCGAACGGTGATACATTATATTTAATCTAGTACTTGATAACCTAACGCAATACTAGGGAGCTTCATGTGAGGGTTATGTACTTCTGAATTTTATGGCCCGAACGGTGTTATGTTTAATAACATAACACAATACTAGGGAGCTTCATGTGAGGAGTATGTAATTCTGAATATTAAAAACTTAGACAAACACGATCAGACTTGACATACACACTACACCCGGTTGCGTAAGTAGGCCGTCTAGTACCTCAGTCACATTTCACAAAGCGCAGGTGAGTTTTCATAGCCTCACACTTTTTAAAATGTTCTCTAAATGCTTTACAAACCCTGTGAGGGGGATACGTGCTACTTGCTTTACTTTAAAACTGAATACAAGTCTTATCATTGATTATTGCACGAATAAACTATCTGCCACCACTAAACACAACAAAATTCATGAATCTAATCGTTTGGGATATTTTACCCACGCGAACGCGAATATAGTTGATAGATCCATTGGAGTTTGACAACTCCCGTTGGTATTAACACCTCTCTGGGTGGTACCAATAAGTACTATATTCGAACTCACTGAAGGATTAACTTTGGCAAGTTATCATTCCCATCCCCTCATGTTGGGTCTACAGCCCACATGACCCGGATTATTAAGGTGTGGTTCATAAGCTTAGTGCAATAACAACCCCTGTCTGTAGTATTGTACTGATCATACAATACTGATAGATACAACTGTTTAAATCCGGTTTCTTCTACTCTACATGGGTGTATAACACCGTAACCCATGCTTTACCAAACTTTTATTCACATCACTACTTAAACCTATGACTCTCACTCAACACCTAGTGTTGACTTTTAAGCATGTATCCTAGGTATTTAGCCGTTACGGAGCTTTGACAGGAAGCGGCACTGAACTCGGATGACTTTCAACTTTGTTATCATTCAAACACTATTTCACACTTAGAATCACGGGACCTCATCTTAATAAAACTCTGATATTTTAATGAATGATAACTTATTTATAAAAACGTCTCTTTTCAAGTCGTTTTCTATTACTGTAACTATGATTCCATGAAGTAATACCCCAACCCTAAATCCGCTGCGAAACGTGAAAAATGGGGGTGTTACAGATTGGTATCAGAGCCTCAGTTGTAGAGAACAAGGTCAAAACCTAAACTACAACTACTTTTCTTAAACTCGAGAAAGTCCTCAGTGCCACTGCCATTCTCCACAACAACATAGGCTACAGGTTAGTATAGTACTTAACTGCTTAACTGCTTAACTGCTAAATGCTGCATATCATTTCTATTACGTCTACACCCTACTACTCTACCCCCGTCTCATCTAGTTTACATACGGAGATTGCTCTTTCCTCTCCGAATGTACTAGATTATCCCTCAAAACACTATTTCCCCGACTCCTTAGGTAACCCACTTACCCTTTATCGCACTTACCTAGTAGTAAACCTAGCATATTTAGGAAACCACCCCATACCTTAGTCCTCATAAATCTTCCTACCTCATCTTGGAAATTTGAGGTTGGAAGAGATTCCATTAGGACACACTTAGAACACTAGGGAAAATTAGGTTTAGGATCTCCCAAATAGATTAGGTAAACCCTTTACCGACCTTTATTGAAGATAGAAAAAGGTCATAGCGATAACTAGGTAGTAACCCAATAGGATTTATCCCTAGAAAAAATAAAAGATGATAACCAACCACTTACCCACTTAGATATAGGAAGTCCTTGTGATCTTAGGTATTAGGTAATCTTAGGATAAAACATCAACTAGTATACTTTAGTTGCCCGATTAGCTTTAGGTTAGAATTCCATCTTAGGATAGGTACTATACATAATAGTACTAAAAAAGAATGACTATAAGATAAGTTAGGACACTTTGTCCTAGTTATAAACCCCTTAAGTGCTTTCGAACCATATTTCCCCAACCATCCCTTATTAAGATACTTTAGAATACCCTAAACCTTAGGAAATTATCCACCCTTAAGAATATAACAATTTAGGCACTTGTTATAATCTACTCGAGGTTTTAGCATATCCTATTAGTAATACTATTGGGTATGTATTACTCACAACCCCTAAGAATTTAGGTTAGGTAGTTTCGACACCTTAGAATCTAACACCCCACAAGATAGAAGAATATTCCTTAGTAATATTGTTCTCGAACTTTAGGCATTATAAGATTAAACTTAGGATATTACCGTTTAGGTAGTTAGTAAGTGCTGATAAAGTGGGCTCCGACAAATAAATCCACTCCCTATAAACACCCTTCCCACAAAAACTCCCTACCTTTTTCATACCCGGCAATTTGCCCAAAACCTCTATCCTTCCTAATCACATATGGCATAAAAGAGATACTTGTTAAACTTTTGGTTTTGACAAGTTATTTATGACCTATTGTGGTTATGATTTCATGATATTGTATGTCATACAACTCCTTCCATTCTTTAAACCTTGAATCCTTTAAAACACTTCCCATATCACTTCCTCTAATGCTGAGAGTCTTTATTCTACATCATAGATATCTGAATTCTTTCCTCTTCGTCTTTAATTCCCACTTCCCTAGTTAGAGAGTCTTCCCCTAACTATTCCTATATGCAAGTATATAATGGTATTATATATGAGCATACTTCTATCCTTCCCTCTTTACTTTTTACTCCCTTAGATAACTATGATTCCCAAAGTAGTTTCCCTCTTAGTAAAACCCATATTACATACCCTAGGATTCCCATACTTGAGGTTAGAAATAATTTTAGGATGCCCTTAGGTTAGAAATCAAACTAGAACACCGATAGGTAGAAACTAGGAAAGAAATCCTTATAAGATAGGATTTAGAACTATACTTGGTATCAAGAATATTAGAATTAGATTAGAAAGCTTTAGGATACAATATAGGAAACTTAGGAATAACAAAGGATTAGATTAGTACATCACCAACCTAGAACCTTAAACCTTTAGAACCTAGTCTAGTAATAGGGTTGGAACACTTATGAAATATTAGACCCTTATTAGGATTTTCCACACACTATCCTCAAAGTTATAATGATTTAGAAACCCCTAGGAATAATATACCTTTAGGATACCCCGAGCCTACCCTAAAATTTATAACCCAGACTTAGAACTCAAAGCTACTAGTTACAACTAGGAATAAAACATTTGAGGATTTTAGATTACATCTTAGGAATTGACACACCTTAGGTTACACATTAGAATCTCACTCGGAAAACACTATGGATATTACACTACCTGGTTTTAAGTACCTAGGACATAAGATAGACAACTTAGATCAAAAGACTAAACCTAGAACTTCACCTAGAAATAGTGACAAACCTCTAATTATAGGATCTGCTTCACAAACTAGGTTAAGAAAACTACCCCTAGATTTTAAGACTATCTTTAGAAAACTAGAAAATTCCTTAGGGAATATACCAAGAACCTTAGGGGGGAAAACAAACTTCGCGGGAATCTAGTAAATCTAAACCTCATTAGGATACTATCCTTCCAAATATCCGATTCCTCTATCTTTCCTCACTCTACCGTTTAATCCTATACTCCCGTCCTTTTTCCCACTCCACCTATTCTTACTCTTCCGTTTAATCCATCCTCCCACTTCCTCCTATCCTTTCGTTTTGTTCCTTCGTCATTTTTCAATCTGTTTTTCCTACTCTAAACTCTCTCCCTACCTCATCCTACAATGTTCTAAGAGTTAGAACTTGTACTTCTCGTCATTTCACAAGTTTCTATTAGTTAGAACTTGTAAGAATATCTAAGTCGGAGTTTTCGTAATCCTCATTATGCCTGACTTATGATATTCTCTTCCTAAAGCCATAATTCAGGGTGCCATCCGGCAACTAGTTGCTAACAGTAGTACTGCAGCACTGGAAACCCGAGTTACTAATATGGCTAATCTTTCGAGTTGCTAACAGTACACTTCACAATGTTTTCCTAACTTCATCGGTCAATCCCATCAAGTTTCCTAAACTTCTCTTTCCCAAAACACTCCCGTACCGCATTTCCTTAAGTGTGGTTAACTAACTCCCTTTTTCCTCCGATACTACTTAAGGATGATTTATAATGATTATCCTATTAAAATGAAAAAGAGCTCTTTCATTTTAATGAGAAAGTTATAAATCAAGGAGTCATGAGTTTATAAGCTCTTGCTTACAAGGATTGGGACGCCTCTACTTGTGAGTAATAGAGTATAAATGAATGAATCTAAGTATCTGGTACATGTACAAACACCTCTTATTCCGTTTGTACAACTCCTATTCTTCTCTTCGTACCACTTTCTCTTTCTCGAATCATCAACTCGCTCTCCTTCTACCTCTACGTTTAACTAAATCTCGGGACGAAATTTTCTCCTAGGGGGTGAGACTGTCACAACCCGTAATTTTCATCAATGCTATTTCCACTACGATATCTACACCAGGTATTTTCACTACCAGTATAGTATGTCAAGTATAAACCCTACGTTAATACATTAAAATACTATTATTAAACCCTGATCTATTATAACTATAATATTACATAACAAAACCCTAAACCCTAAAACACGAACCCTAAAATTCTATATTATAAAACCTTAACTAATATATATACATATAATTACTATCATATATATAAAACCCCTAATACATAAAATACTTAATATTTATATAAAATATATTAATAAACCTTAGTATACTTATATACCATAATACATTAATTATATTAAAAACTAGAGTTGAGTTATTTAAAAAACCAAACATTCCTCACATACCAAGGGACTCATCCCCACCATCCATCTAAAAAGAAATCAATGGTTGAGATTAAAAGCATTTAATATTTCACCCTTTTTTTATAATTTAAATATATCTTAAACCATTAATCGTTAAGCAAAAATAAATACATCATCGCGACGAGCATTTAATTATCTTTCTATAGACGGGCACTTTGATATACTTTCGACAAATTTTTTTTTTTTGTTTTTTTCACGTTTTTTTTTTGTGGCCGAGAAAATCATATATGATGTATCATATATGATATTACATATCATATATGATATATCATATATGATATTACATATCATATATGATATATCATATCATATATTATATATCATATATGATATGTAATATCATATATGATATATCATATATGATTTTCTCGGCCACGAAAAAAAACGTGAAAAAAACGAAAAAAAAAAAATTTTGTCGAAAATATATCAAAGTGCCTATCTATAGAAAGATAATTAAATGCTCGTCGTAACGGTATATTTTTTTTCGCTTAACGATTAACGGTTTGAAAGATAATAATATTTGAAAAAAAAGGATGAAAGTTGGTTTTTTAAATTGTTGGGATTAATCTCATCCATTAGATCAAATAAAGATGGAGGGAAGATGTATGGTGGAGATTAGTCCCTTGGTATGTAAAAAAGGTTTGGTCCTCAAATGATCTTATATCAAAAACTAAATATACTTATTTTAAAACTCATAATACAAATACTTAATACGATAATTTAAACCTATATATATTTTAAAACTTAACTAATAACTCATAAACACGACCCAAGTACCTATCTTTACGTTAAAATTAAAGGTTATAAACATGATCTAATAAACTACGAAACCCGACCACCTTAATAAACTCATACTAAAGTACCATACGCCCCATATATAAGCCCCGTACTTAGACCGCGAATAGCCTACAAAACTAGTAAAAACCCTTTTGGTTCATTTCTTTCTTTTTCTTCTTTTTGTGTTTCTGTAACACAAAATACAAACCAAACGTTTTCTTTTCTTTTTTTTCTTTGTCCTACGTGAAGTCTACGCACAACACAAACCATTTTGTTTTCTTTCTTGTTCCCTGTGACGCAAACAACTAAACCAAAAACCTTTTTCTTTCTTTTGTTTGAAACAAACCAAATGTTTTCTTTCTTTTTCTCCTTGCTGTGCGTCAACCCAAAAACAACCAAATGTGACCCTTTCTTGCTCCCTAAATCACGACACAAACCAAAAACCAAAACCAAGTTTTTCTTTCTCTTTTCCCATTCGACCCCAATCCATCGCTACCTTTTTTTCTTTTCTTCTTCCCTTCGCTGCTACTGTGTCTCGACCCACCATAAACACCAAACAACCACCCATGCACACACCTCTATCACCACCACGTCACCCTCACCTCACCACCCTCGTCATCTTCTTAAACCCTAAGTAACAAAACCACCACCACGTCACCCTCACCTCACCACCCTCGTCTTTCTTAAACCCTAAGTAACAAAACCACCACCTCGTCACCCTCACCATCATCCCTACGTCACCTTTCTTAAACCTTAAGCAACAAAACCGCCTCCTGTCACCTCCTACATCAACCCCCGTCACTACCTTAACCCCTAAGCAGCACCACCGCCTTACATCATATGGCCACCACATGGCCACATCTACACCTCGTCACCTCCTAAACACTACACGGTCACAAAACTTCCACACCATCCCTAACCTAAATTGTAGCTTATAAGAGTCATCATATAGCTACTAAGAGTCACCCTCCTCCTCCTCATACCTTCCCTCCACGTTACCTATACACTACACCACCTTTACTTGGCCACCACTCCAAAATCACCCTATAAATACCCTCGACACCACCCCATTCCAAACCATCCCATTCTCACTTCTTCATCTCTAAAACTTCTAGTCCGACACAGTAGCATCGAGTCCTAGAAGTCTTAGGTGTCGAGAGAACTAGGCTAGAAACCTTTGCCGAGTCCCTTTTCTTATCGCGATAACCCGAAACCCCTCGCGAGTCTAACCTTCGGTCACGTAAGTCTTTAAACTAGTTTTATAAGCTTAAGTACTCTCTTAAACTAATCATAAACCTTAAAAATCTCTTTTACAACCTAAAAATATATTTTGCATGGCAAAAGGACTAGTTTCGTAGTTGTTTACATGCAAAGGGGTATATATCGTAACTTTCTGAAACTAATAACTAAAGGGGCTGAAAATGACATTTTATTAAAGTTATAACTATAGGGGTATATATGGTAAATAATTAAAACTTAATATATATAAAATAAGGTAAGACATTTAATCTTAAAAACCCTAAAAACGATTCCCATATGGCGACTGACTTCACCCTTCTTTTTTCAATCGATTCTTCTGCTCTTTGATTCCCATACCGTTTAACAATCAATCTCGTGTAGTTTATCTTCGATATACTACATCGAGTTGGTTTTAATTGGTTACAGGTTCAACTAAGTAGGAATTCGATTCTTTTTAGGGTATCGCTATCTGTTGTCTTCTCTTGTTTTCGCTGCACTGTCTCTTTGGTTCAATGAGGGTCGAATTGCACTGATCATGGTATAATGGTTTCGTTCTCTCAATGACTGGTGATTTAAATGTTCGTTGGTTTTTCTAGGGTTTTTTTCCATTAGCTTTTAGCTTTTTTTCGTTAGGGTTTATTATATCTGCTGCTGTCGTGTTTTTTACTTCTGTAATGGAGAATACGTTCAACTCTTCATCAATTGTGGGGACCGGGAATGTTAATGTTGATGGTATGAAGTCTTGTGATGATAGTTCTCATAATTTATCTAAGCTCTCATATGTTTCGCTGTTTAAAACCAAGAACGCTTTCAAATCAATAAACATATGCGAGCTCCGTAATGAGGAGCGAGTGGAAGGGGCCCATGTTGCAATCCCTATAAAAATGATTGAGGATGTTTCAGCTAGGTTTGCTAATACTCTTTATGGGTATTTTATTGGGAAACGGCTTGCTTTTCCTATAGTGGAGAACTATGTTAAGAATACATGGGCAAAGTTTGGATTGGAACGTGTTATGTTGAATAATGGATTCTTTTTGTTTCAATTCTCTACTAAGGAGGGTATGGATAAAGTATTAGAGGCGGGGCCATGGCTGATTCGTTCGATGCCTATTTTCCTAAATGTTTGGTCCCCTAATACTACGTTTGCTAAAGAGGAAGTTAATGCAGCACCCGTATGGCTGAAATTACATAATGTTCCAATTGTTGCTTATACGGAGGTTGGATTAAGCTTGATTACGACTCAAATTGGTAAGCCTATTATGTTGGATTCCTACACTAGCTCTATGTGTGTTAAGTCTTGGGGTCAGAATTCATATGCTCGTGCTCTTGTTGAAGTTTCATCTCTCTACGAGTTATTGGATCATGTGGTTGTGGCTATTCCATTCTCTAATGGCCAAGGTCATTCGTTGGTGCGCGTTGATATTGAATATGAATGGAAGCCGCCTCGGTGTGCTTCATGCAAAATCTTTGATCATATTGATGCTGCATGCCCTAAGAATGTTAAACAACATAGTGCTCAGACTAATGTTGATGAGGAAGGATTTGTAGAAGCTACCAAACGTAAAGGTAAGGGTAAAGGGCCCACTCATGAGAAGGTTATCGATGGTGTTCGTTTTTCGAAACCTAGGGTCACATTGAATTATCGTTGGCAGCCAGTTTCGAAAAAGAAAGTGGGTTCTGATGGAGCGTCGTCTTCAAAAGGTAATGGTACTAACAAAAATGCTAGTGGCCCTAATGTGCATGCTGCTCAAGATCCGGTTAATCAAGCGAAAAGTGATGTGCATACTTCTAATAAGTATATTCATGATGATTTAAGTGATATCGTCACTAAGAATCCATTTGGTTCGCTTACGGATGAGGTGACTAATTCTGAAATGGGGCCTGAGGTTGGGGTGACACAAGGGGAGCAAAGCGGTCATGTTATGGAGATTGATAGTGACAATGAGGTTGATGAGTCTATTGAGTTTGGTAAACCAAGTACCCCTATCGTCGAGAAAATTGATAAGCTTGAAAAGCTTATTATTGATGGGAAAGGAACGCTTGTAGATGATAATGGGAAACCTGTTCCGGTGGTTGAAGGTATTAAGAAGGGTAACCCATTCTCTAAGGTGGGTGATGTGGTTGTTTCTGATATTGATGATGAGGTTCTTGAGCCAGACGATTCTATGAGTAATTACTTGTCATCAGGTGGAGGACATAACGAGCTTGAAGGTTATTTCTCTGATGATTATGCTGCCCAGGTTCTTGATTTACCTGGGCAATTGGAGGAATTTAACAAGATGTTTGATTTTAAGGTTCAAGGCAGGCCGAGGAAGTAATATGTGCTGTGGATTTGTCTACGTGTCGTACATGTTATTTCTTTTCATGGTTGTTCTAGTTTTTGGTAGCTAGTTGTTCATTTATGGCATGTCATAAATGATCTAGTGGTTGTTCAAGCGGTTGCTTGAGGTTAATGTGGTATTTCAGCCACATTCCATTGTACTTTAAACGTTTATTTGGTTAATATATTGTGCCAGGGTGGAGATCCCTTTACCCAAAAAAATGTCATAGTGTTTAGATCGGAATATTGTTCTATAGATGCTACTATTTGCAAATACCTATCGCGTACAGCATTTAGTAATTTCCTCACTAAATTTTGGTCTATTATTTCATGTCCTAGACTGGCGGCTTTGTTTACAAGAGTTGTTAGTTTTCCTGTAAAGGTATCGATGGTTTCAACTTCCCTCATGTGTAGTAATTCAAGTTCAGATCTTAATGTTTGAAGTCTGGCTTGTTGTACTTTTTCTTCGCCTAAGTGTCTAGCCTTTAAAGCCTCCCATATTGCTTTTGGGGTTTTATGCTTTGTTATTTGAAGTAATTGATCTTCGGGTAAGTTGGTAAAGGTATGCAATAGCAGTTTTCTCCTTTTTCTTATCGGGTTGTGTTGAGTCTAATGTCTCTATTGTTTCCCATAACCCATTTGCTTCTAGAATAATTTGCATTCGAATTGCCCATAGTGAGTAATTCGCGGGTTTTAACATCGGGCATTGGAATTGAGGAGTAGTGTTAGATATACTAGCCTCCTTCTTTTCGTTGTCTCCACCGTTTTTAGTCATTTTTAATATTAATGACAAGGTAATCTCCTAAAATTCTAACACGGGATGTGTTAAGAATATAGTGCGCGCTTTTAATTGTTTGTGTCTAATGTGACAATCAAAACCTATAGGATTAGTTAAATATACTATCCTCGGAGATTATAAGTTCAAATTGAATATACCTAAGGTTAATTACTCCTTAAAAGTTATTCCTAAATATAATAAGTAGTGTGTTTTCACTAGGTTATTATAAAAATAAAATGATAAGTTACTTAATGATATAATGGTAGTACTTATCAAAAAAATTATACTACTAATGAGTATAAGTAAAAATAGAGGGGTGGAATCGTTAAATCGAAACCTAGGGGGGTTGAAATACACCCGGTGTCCCTTTTTGTTTATTTACGGTGTGCCCTAGGCGTTATTATGTGCGCCTCTTTTTTCTTATCTCTTTCAAGAGATAATAATCTCTGTCTCCTTCTTTTGGGTGAGACTGTTCTACTGCTATGTTCTTGGTGGTTGACCGCCGGTTGTTTGGCTTTGGTTGACCGCCTTCTTCACGGGTATTTGGGTGTTTCTCGTTTATTTCGAGCACCGTTAATCCTTTTGAGGATTTGTTCCTCCGTGAAAGATGAATCAATTTATGATTCAATTGAATCCGGAAAAGGGTTTTGATTCTTATGGATACAACAGGTGTGTTTGTTCCTTTTATGAATCAATTTACTGTTCCCTTTTCTTTGATGACCCTAGTGTTATACGATGGTATTGGGTCTTGTTGTTCTGAATCGTTTAAGGTTTTGGTTCCCTGGTTCTTTTATTTTACTCTCGGTAAAAAGGAAAAAAAAATTTGCAAAAGTTGAAAAAATTATCTTTTCTTAGTTGCCGGTAATTAAATTACGAGGCGACTTCGAATTAAGGGTGGTTTTTTCTAAATTACAAGATTATTGATATATATGATTGTGGTTCGAATTAAAGTTTTGCAAAAAAAAAAATTTACCGATTGTTTCCTGGGAATTGTTCTTCGATTCAGGGCAAGAATTAGGACCCTTGGTATATGATGATTTGGATAGATAATCCAAACTCGCTCTGATACCAATTGTTGGCCTCAACGTTGGATCTTTGTTGGTCTAACGTGGTCACAATATACCAAAGTACACAATATGCTTTAAAGAATTGCTTTTTATTAATCGAAATAATAATATGTCATCAAGTGTAAAGATTAGAGATTCTAATCTATATATAATGAATGAAAAGGTGTGAATGAAAGGGTACAATGGTTCAAATGGGTATAACCATTCAAATGGTTGTGTCTGTTAGTTTGTAACTGCCAAAAACAGTTATGCCCCGAGTTGACTTTTTTAATTGACTTTGACTTTCGGGTTTGACCTCCTAAATGGGTTGGATTCGGGTAGATTGAGATTAACCCAATATGATCCATCATGTACCTCCTCGGAAAGATATCCTCGTGAAAAATATTAAGGCACTTCCCCACTGTTGGATTTCACATAGAAACCTGGAGACTAAATTCCATATGGATTGATTAGATTAATAATCCAAAAAAATTCCTTGTAGTTAAGCATACTATGTAATTCTCCTTTTTTTTTCCTTGATTCTCGTTAAGGCCTTCTAATGAAATCAGCAGTTTAAAACAACATGTCTAGCTAATAAAGTCCAAATTAAGGCATCACTTATACATAAAACCTCACACATAGAAGTCACACATATATATGTTTCTGATATGTTAGAAATGTGGTAATAATAGTTCATGGATTGTTTGGATGTTCTTCATAGTTAAAAGGGCTTAATATGTAATTATTAATTAATTATTATGTGAAATTGAAATAATTAGAAAAGGAGGGACTAAAACTGTAAATTCTGGAAACTTGGAGTCATTTTGAGTAAATAATAATACTAAGAGTGTTTTGTGTAAATTTGAGCATTTATGGGCTTATTGTGTAATTATTATGAAATTATGATTTAATTAATGAGTTTTATAAACTTAAAGGACTAAATGTGTAAATTCTGAAACTTAAGGGGCTGAATGGTACTATATGTGCAATCTGATGTGATATTCTGAATGTTGGTAAAATGATGTGCTTGTTTGGTAAATATGAAATTCTCTTGGACTTAATTGTAAATTATATAATTATAAGAGTTAAATTGTAAAACTTGGTAAACTTGAGGGTGCAAAGTGTAATATTGGCTTATTTGACTTTCTTGACTTAAGTTGATGTATTATATGAGTATGTGATCATATGTGACTCCACCAATTGTGAAATTGACACCTTTAACCCTAAAACATGTTCGATGATTCCACGAAACCCTAATTTCACAAAACATTTCCAAAACGGAATTCTTAATA